>CAHIKZ030004293.1:0-33014 GCA_903632075.3 Acanthosepion pharaonis
TGCAAAAAAAATACTACATTTTGTGCATATCTTAAAAATTGTATTTCATTTCATATGAAAATTTCATAATTTTGTCTTTAATTTGTTAAATGTTGTCATTTATGTTTTCGGACTCAATGCCCTGGTTCAACCCCTCCTTTTTTTTCTTTTTTGCTGAAAAAAATAGCAAAGAATAATTTTGTGTTCTTGGCCTTAAATTTGTGACAGTACCATTGAGCTGAGCTAAAAAAGGCAGCCGATACCAAATAAAAAAATACGCTAAATGTAACAAGGTGAAAGTATATATACCTAGACACATAAAAAAAACAACTTTAAAATTTAGAAACTTTTACACAAGCTATGTACACTCCTAGTTGTATAAACGGTTACATTTGACAAATTTTACCATGGGTTGAGCAGCGTCCTCGATTTTTTATTTTTCCACTTTTTCGTGCCTTCTAAATTGATACTATTCGGCAAACAACGTTTAAATTCTAATACAGCCCTAATAGACTAACTAATAAATAAAAAAGAACAGTAAGATATATAATCCAGTGTTCTTATGGATATTTTTATTTTTACAAAATAGTGCTCAATGTAAATTTACAGAGCATTAATATTATAAATTAATTGATTTAAAATATGTTTTTTTTTACACAGTTCTAACCATGTTTCAAAAAATGGAAGCTAAAAGCCCCGAATTTAATTTTGTAATTAAATTAAAGACATTAGTTCCATTTCATCCTCAAGCGAATTTTGGAGTAACTTTTAAAATTACTGGTTTTAAAGACACAGTTAAAATCATAATTCATGTTTCCAAGGTTACAGATGAATCCATTTTACTAGACGAGGGGTTGTCTGGTTGTTCAATATGCCTATATTTAATGTATCAGTTATGCTTTGTTTTGGTAGTGGGTAGGGATGTATATTTTCAATGAAATCTAACATCCGTAAAAAAAAAATATCGTCTGGATTTTTTTTTTTAATTTATTGTTAACGGCAACGATTACAGGCTGTTATTTTTTTTTTGAGTTTATATTTTTTTTTTTAGTTAGGAAAATTGTTTATTTTTGCATAAATAATTACTTTTAATTTAAATAATATTTAAATATTTTACTTTTAATTTTAATATACTATTATTTGTTTTAAGAACAATTAAATGTAATTAAGAACTATTTAGATTGTAAAATTGGTTTGGTTCACATAATTAATTTTTTATTCAGTATTGTAAAATTTGCATTTATATTTAAATATTATTTAATGTACAAAAAACACACACATACGTGCATACACAAAAAATTTAATTTGACTTTCGGTTTTAGTAAACTTTTATTTATTTATTTCAGTTGAAGTTTTAAAAAATCTTTTATTAAAACATTTTTTATTTATATTTTTAATCCATTTACTGTAATTTTTCATTTCCAGTTTTTATTGGTAAATGTTTGAAGAATTGGACTTATACCAACATCTTGATTATATCCATATTAATTTCTATTCAATTTACAAATACATTTTAAAGTTGTTTCAATTGAATTTTCCTTATGTGCATTTATTATTGTTAAGTTTTCTTAAAAAGAAAATTTTATAGTTTATTAAATCCATAGAAAAGAATGGTCCTTTTTAAAAAATACTTGCTTAATTCTCCTTACTTGCTCATGGCCATTTAATCCTTGATCTGAGAAATTTTAGTTGCATGGAGATGAATTTAGAGATTTCTGAATGGGTTTGGGGCTTTGTATAATGATCGACTTTTTATTTTGAAGTTGATTTGATTTTCTAGCAATTTGTGATGTTGAGCAAAAATATTCATCATATATATATATATATTATATATATATATATATATACTATATATTTTATATATATTCATATATATATATTTGATGTGTTTGTATTTATTAATTCCACATACTGAATTTTTTTGATATTTTAGGATATATTGCCATTATTGGTTTCTTTCAATTCAGATCATAGTTTCTGTCTTAGAAAATTTTATCTTCTTGGAATACTTTTAAAAATGTGGATATTTGGTTCTAAAATCATTCTTATCAAACTATAAATACCAATGTGAGACATATTTCCTCTCATTTGGCCTCAGGAAACTGAACATGAGAGATTTTTCTTTTCTTAGTAAATTCATTTTGAGATGTGGTATGGAATGCTTAAATTTAGCATCCATTTCTTCACATAAGATAGATTAAATAAATTATTCTTCATTTCCTTTTCTACTTACTTAAAATGAGTTTGAAATGATTTGGTACCATATATACAATATATGTATATATATGTGGACCGATTAATTCCTTCATCAGATTTTTGATTTAGTGTTCACTTGGAAGATTTTTCTAATTTAGAAAAAGTCTCTATTGATGAGGTCAGATGCTTGAAATCAACAAATACATATACAAAAATTTCTATTTCTGGAGGTTATTGATGACATATATATATATTACCCCTTTGTTACCAGAATGAAGATGTCAATTATGTTTTTAAAGTTGACATTCAACCTATGTTGATAAAAGCATAGTGTCATAATGTGATGACAAAAGTAATATTGTTGAAAAGAAACGAACAAATGGCTGAAAAAAAAAAAAATTTAATTTTAATTTAGTGTTTTATATCAGTGGTAAAAAAGGTTTAAAATAAAAGGCTTACCGATAATAAACATAAAAATTAATTCAAAGTATGTTGAGTCAGGAGTTGCTGAATTATACGGAAATAGATTTTACATCATATAATGAAAAGCAAATCAGATCTAAATAAAATTTCTACAAAAACTTACTTCAAATCTTTTAATAATGTAACCAAATATAAAAAGATCTTTTTCAAAGAATCTTTTTTCTGAATGGCGGGATCAAAAAAGGAAAAGAGTCTTTGTAAAAAATGACCCAGAACTCAACTCATAGACATTTAAACAGCAAAAAAACATGTGTTTAACACTGATACAATATTCAGGTACATTAAATGTCTCTTTCTGTCTTTTTGTTTTTTAATATATTTTGTAGGGCATCTACATGATTTTCTTGTCACTGATTTTGGCGTTATTTTCTTGATATATTGGTCAATGTCTGGGTCTAAGAAATTTTTTTGCTGATCCATTCAAAGATGTTGTCTGAACATCTCTTTCTTTGACAAGAAACCTTTTCCTTTTTCATTATTTTACTTAAATTTGTTATCTTTTGGTCATTTGGAGATCCTTCTTTGATTCGAATTCAACAGCCATTTTTTTTTTTCTTTTCTTTCAATTTAAATTAATCTTTTATCTGAAGGGCAAACTATTATTTATTCCTCTTCATTCATGACAACCAGTTTATAAAATACAATTTCAAGACATTTAAATATTCTCATCTCAGCAACCTGGTTCTGCCTTGAAATCTTGCTGATTCTCAGTCCATTACTTCATCATATAGAGAAAAATCAACAAAGACAAGTTTCATGCAAAAAATATCAGTTTAAAAAAGAAGGGCATGTTTTTATCTGCTCAATCAAAAACTGTACCATGGCAGTTGTTTTAATGTAATTTCAGAAAACTTCTGGCTTTGGATCTATATTCATTGATTTCACAAGGTATTTGAACTATTTCATTGTCTGAAAGTTGATTCCCCATTATTTTTTCATCAGTTTAGCTTTCCATTCCATATCTTGATCAATGACATTTCATTCAGATATCATTTGAAACAGAGATTTTTAACTTGATTTTTAAATAAAAAAATTTTTCAGATAGGTAAACGTAAGATTCATAATCAAAGAGATGGACAGATTATCTGCACTGCAATCTTTAATTACCATAAATTTGATAATTATGATGTGAATTTTGCCAAACAATAAATAAAAAATGATGACATCCCAGTCTTAAAAAATGGTACATCAAAAACTGAAAAATGGCAAAATATTAAAAATAAACATTTCTTGTTTATTATTTCATTCAGGTTCCTTTAAAAGTTATCAGTTTTTGTCCATCATCTGCAGAAAAAAATTAATTTTTTTAGCAGTCTTTTGTTTTCAGGGAATGACTGTTTTTGATTCTTTTGATCTTTATCTTTAAAATCGTAGTTCTTTTCGGCCTCTTTCAAATTTTTTTTTAAAATAGAGGATGAAGGAGGGGGGGATTTTCAAAATACCCTTTTGGTCATTTTATTAATTGGTTCGTTGGGAATGAGATGTATGTTTAAAAGAAGGATGACAATTATCTTTTAGTTCTTTAAGGAATGTGCATATGGAAATATATCAATGAAAAAATTGTGATAATTAATGGCTTTGTTTTTCATTTGCACCAAATTTGTCTTCAAAAATCCTCTAGTATTTTTTTTAAAAAAATAAAACTGTTTAAAATTTTTTTTCATAAAATATTGAATTTTGATGGCTTTTAAAATCATGTTTTCTTGGCGAAAATGTTCATGTACAAAATATGAAAAAATTATAATGTTTATATTGGAATTTTAAAATCAGAAAATGGAAATAATTTACTCACTCATTTTCTATATTCAAAAAACCAGACAGATCTTTCAAAGAAATTTTGAGAATTGAAAAAGGTTTTTAACAGATAATTTGGAAGATTATAGATTCTACATGTACTCTGAAGTCTTAAGATAGGTGGAATTTATATTTAGAAGAAAAATTAGAATAATAAATAACAATAATAGAGCCAGCTATTAAATCAGAGGAATGAAAAATAAATTGTAAACATAAAAACAAATTCAAATTTCATGATATCAAAAAATTAATTTCCAAATTTAGGACTTTCCTCTAAAAATATCGAATGTATAATATTCTAATTTTATATTCCCCTCTATAAACGTTTACCTATTTTAATTATAATTTATAAATTTTCATTTAAAAATCTCCCCAATCGAATTTCCATTAATCCTTACATCTTTTTATTTAATTTTAAAAGTTATTTTTAATTTTTTATATAATTTTAATTTTTAAATAAATATCTTCATATAACACCAAATTAATATATAAGGTTAATATTGGGGAAATAAATATTTTACATAAAAAAAATTATTTTTATAAATGTAAAAGCCTTTAACTAAAACAAATTTTGATACATTTTATGTGTAAAGATATGTGTAAAATTTTATTAAAAAGTAATAAACTTAATTAATTCTTATTCTAACAGAAATTAATGCATTTTTTTTTTTCATTTTAACTGATGAAAAAAATATTCGTACAAAACAAAAAAAAAGCATATTAACTTAATTTAATACTTTGTGGAATATCCTTTATTGAGTTCAACAGCTACCAGTCTATTCCTGTACGTCTCAACTAATGATTTGCACACATTGAGTGGTATTTTGTCCCATTCTTCTTGGCATATTGTCTTCAAATTCTTGATATTTGTTGGTGCTCTTTTCCCAATTTGAATTTTCAAATATCGCCATAAATTCTCGATTGGGTTCAAGTCTGGGGACTGACTTGGCCATTGCAAGACATCAACGTTACTTTCAGCTAACCATTTCCTTGTAGATCTAGCGGTATGCTTAGGATCATTATCCAGTTGGAAAACCCGATCAGGAGGTAGCCGAAGTCTCTCAACAGAACACATCAAATTGTCTTGCAGGATTTTCTGGTATCTTTCGCATTCATCTTGCCATCTATTATTGATATTCTGCCAACACCTTTTTTGCAAAAAAAAAACAGCCCCAGATCATGATACTGCTACCACCAAACTTTACAGTTGGCAACGTGTTCTTTGGTAAGTAGGCCTCACCGTCCTTCCTCCACACATGATTTCGATAATTATGACCAAACTCTATTTTAGTTTCATCTGTCCATAGTACTTTTTTCCCAAAACGAATATTCTTTATCCTTATGCTCTCTAACGAATTTTAGCCTAGCATTCTGTGTCGTTTTAAGAGGAGTGGATTCTTCCTTGGGATGCGTGATTTCAGACTGTTTTTGTGTAGTTCATTACTTATTGTACGCTTGGTTACTTTAATCCCTAATGCACGCAGATGTTCCTGCAGCTCTTCTCGGGTAACCTGTGGATTTTGTTGGATCTGGCGTCCTAATATCCTTGCTGATCTTAGAGAAATCTTCCTCGGAGCACCTGTTCGTCTTTGGTTTTCGACGCTGTTACGAGTTTTAAACCTTGCAATGAACGAAGCAATTGTAGTAAAAGGAATATTCAGGTTGTTAGAAATCGTTCTGTAACTGTTCCCATCTTTCCAAAGAGACAAAATGTGTTGTTTTTGTGAAATAGTCAATTCTTTACCTTTAGGCATTATTAGAACCTTCTCGTAAGACTAGAAATTGCAGAATGCTCTGATAATGGCTAATAGCGTTAACTATAATTACTGATAACATTACTGGAACATTCTAGAATATACTTTTTTTCATAATTAATTGATTATTTCATTCTAATAATTGATTTGTACGAATATTTTTTTCACCAGTTAGAATTAAAAAAATGCATTAATTTCTGTTAGAATAAGAATTAATTAAGTTTATTATTATTTTTAATAGTATGTGTCTTTATACATAAAATGTGCCGAGATTTGTTTTATTTAAGGCTTTTACATTTATAAAAATACAAATATATATATATATATATATATATATATATATATATATATATATATATAAATATACAATATGTGTATGTTATGATAAACGTTAGTGCAGACATTATTATCTTAATTCAATCAATATTGGTTTATAATCAGGGACATATTATGTTGTTTATTCGAATTATATTTTGAAAAGATACATAAAATACATGATTTATGCCATTAATTATTTATTTGTTAGGTTAATGGATTTTTAAATTTGTTAGAAATTGAATATGAATTTATAATTTATATTTAATATTTTAATTTCATAAAAATTTTTTATTTCAAAATACACAATTTAACACACAAAAAATAATTTATAAAATATAGGTTCTGGAATTTTTTAAAGATTTCCAATATTATTAAAAAAATCTTTCTATTTTAATTTTAATCATAATTATTTGAACGCCTAGAAAATATACATTCATTTGAAATTTATGTATTTCAAAAAATGTTTATGTTTATTTCAAAATTAAAAACTTTTCTGTTATATTTTTATAAAATTTTTTTTAAAAAATTTTATAAATGGTTATTTAATAAATGGACAATATCATATAAAATTGTTTACCATTTTAATTAAAAGATATTATTTATATTCTTTGTATTTATTTTATATAAATATATAGAATTATATATAAATTTATTTGATAATTTTTCCCAGGTAGATTTTAAATTTATATCACTTTCGCATTAATTTTTATTCTAAATTTCTAAAATGGATCAGGAAATAAATATCTATAAATGCTAAATTTTCAATATATTTTGAAGACCAAATTGTATTAAAAAATCTTTTTTCTTTAAAATTATAAGGGATATATTTAATATATATATATATATATATATATATATATATATATATGAAGAAAAAACAGAAAAAAAAACAAAAATCTGAATATGCATTTAATTATTAATGTTAAAATAAAGTCGACGTCGGACGTTTCGGTCTATTTAGGACCATCATCATGGACATTTTCATTTAAACATAATTAACATTATAACTTATAAAAATTTAACACAAAAGACGATGGACATAAGAGCCCAAATAATTCACACAGATAACTGAAATTTTATACAGATCAGCGTTCTGTTTAAATATGATCACGTAGTCGTCACGTGGGCGATGTTGTTAAAACGTATTCGAAGATGATTTCCAAAATTAAAATATTAAAAGTCGATTGAAAAATTTTTATAAACAGTTCAAGAAATCTCTTCCGTTGATGTCGGAATACGTAGTGATCAATTGGTTCTTATATCTTCAACAAGCTTGAAGTCCTTCCGTTACAAGGCAAATCCAAAAGTGATTTCAAAAAAACGATGGAACAGTTCTAAAAAACAGTTCGATAATAAATCCATTCCTTACTTGATCAATAGAATCTATTATTCTCGTCCAAGCTTGAAATCTTCCACGTTATAAAGTAAATTCAGTTTTGTATTTCCAGTAGACAGTATGTAAGCAAATATATGGATATAAATCCGACAGTATGAAAGAAAAATACAGAAAAACAAAAATCTGAATATGCATTTATATATAAAATTAATGTTAAAATAAAGTCGACGTCGGACGTTTCTATTTAAGACCATCATCATGGACATTTTCATCAACGGAAGAGATTTCTTGAACTGTTTATAAAAAATTTTTCAATCGACTTTTTATATTTTTAATTTTGGAAATCATCTTCGAATACGTTTTAACAACATCGCCCACATGACGACTACGTGATCATATTTAAACAGAACGCTGATCTGTATAAAATTTCAGTTATCTGTGTGAATTATTTGGGCTCTTATGTCCATCGTCTTTTGTGTTAAATTTTTATAAGTTATAATGTTAATTATGTTTAAATGAAAATGTCCATGATGATGGTCTTAAATAGACCGAAATGTCCGACGTCGACTTTATTTTAACATTAATACTACATAAATGCATATTCAGATTTTTTTTTTTTCTGTATTTTTTCTTTCATATACTGTCGGATTTATATATATATATATATATATATATATATATATATATATATATATATATATATATATATATATTATTAATTGTTTTTAAAAAATATATAACACCGGAATTCCCTGTTTCAAAAATAAACTTCAATTCAAAATCAATCATAAAAATTAAACTTAAAATACAATGTTAAATGTACATTGGATAGCGATGCTAAGAACAACTTTTTAGAAATTGACTTATATATTATTTTAAGTTCAGACAAATTTGATATATTGGGGTTAAGGAAAATTCCATCTTTTTTTTTTATTTTAGGGATGTTAAAATTTTTTATCTAGAGAACTCATGTATCCAATGTATTGTAGCTATTTTATAGGTCAAGTCTAGATGGGGTAAATCCAAATCTGTCTATTGATATGAACTTCCTTTTTTTTTTAGAAATTTTTGGTAGTGTCTATGTTCCAACGTATAAGAATGAGTTTCACTAGCAATATATTTGGCATTTTTATTTTTATTTATTATTTAATTTTTATTTTTATATAAATTTCAAATTTTGATTTTTTCAAAAAAAAATATAAATATTATTTAGTTACATTTTTAATATTTATATTTTTATTCGTATTTAATTTATTTACTTATTTTATTTATGATCAAATATAAATATATTAGTTTCATTTTTTAAAATATATTAATACTTAAGGAAAAAATTGGTAATATCTAAAAACTCTCTAATTCATTTCTTTGATTTAATAAATTTTAATAAGATATTATACTCTACGGTTGTACTGAGCATTGTTTTTTAAGAATTATAAATCTCATTGTTTTATTTAAATATATATATATATATATATATATATATATATATATATATATATATATATATATATATATATATATATATATGTGTGTGTGTGTGTGTGTGTGTGTGTGTGTGTGTGTATGTGTATTTTTTTTAATTGCATCTGTGCATTAATAAATGTAAGTGTGCACGCACAAGCGTCCACATGTACAACCGCCCTCACGTTGACGCGGAATCATTTCATTTTTCTTTGATTTGAAGATTGGATGCCATTTTCTTTGTGTCGCCATATTTGTCATCCATTATTCATTACGGTGTTTCACGTTATAATTGTCGTTGGCGCCAATTCGTCCCTTCATCTGTTTTGATGCTATTCAACAAGCGACTGCCGACTTTGGCCCGTGCGACTCACACTAGCCAACATGGCCTTTAGATCTTAATTCGCGGCCAATCAGGTACTAAAAGCAAATGGCGAAGTGTTAGACTGTGTTTGTGTCCGTCAACGAAGATTTTTGTGTATATTAGAAATTTTTTCTTCGCGCATTACCTGAATTAATAATGAAAAGACACACACACATATATATATATATATATATATATATATATATATATATATATATATATATATATATATTTTATTTTATATATAAATATGTAAATTCTAAATTATAGAGTATACAATACCTATATTTTCTACGAGTATTCATTCTATAAGCACGCACACACACAGATATGTGTGTGTGCGGATAATATAAACTCATGCAATGAATACCCGAAAAAATGTCGGCATTATTTATACATTTTTAATATTAGAATGTATATATATAAACATATAAAATAACAATATATATATATATATATATGTGTGTGTGTATATGTTGGGTGAGGATGTCTGTGTGGAGAGAGAGGAGGAGGCACGGTGGAGTAGTGGATAGCGGGTCGGATTGAGGAATCGGAGATTGAGTTCGAATTCCAGTCGAATCCATTACATAGTTTCTCCCAGATATGGGTAAATAGCGGGACAGATTGGGTTCTATAGCCTTGGATGGCAACTTGTCTAGGAGAAAAACAACTTTGAATTCATAACTCGTAGAGGGTCATTTAGGGACCTTGTGACACAGTAGGTATCTCTGTATTTGGCCCTTCAAAAAAGTGTGGTTTGTTCTGCACAATGCCTTCATTACTATCATCCAATCTTGTGTATGGGCTGTCGGATCCTAGGAACTGTGCCCATTTATATACATACGACGGGAGAGTCCACCAAATATATATATATATTACAGACTTTAAAAAACGTGGTACCTGAGGTTTAAAATGAAAAAATTTTTCTTTATTTTTAATTTCAAGCGAATAGGTTAACTTTAATATTTCAATAAACAAAATATTTTGATGTATTTATGATGCATTCCAAATACTAATTTAAACTGTCAGGAAGGAGTTTTTTTTATGCTAAAATAGTTGATTCGTACCTATTTTTTTTTATACGTCTGTCATCTTCATTAAAAATATAACAAAATAAAATATACTTTTCTGAAATTTTATTTGAGGAATATTAGCTGATTTAATGCATAATTAATCTAATTTGAAACACATATTATGTACTTTTTAACTTTAAACTATTGCAGAAATGCATTTTTTAACCCGGCAGTAGCTGTATTTTTAACCCGGCAGTAGTTGATTTTATGTGTTAACAGCCTGATGTCAGATCTAATGTTGTTCGACGTGGATTTTATCTGTAAAGCATAATTTAAGAACTTTTTGTATATAATTTTAAGTAATCAGTAATCTTAACAATTTAGGATAATATTCACCGGAATCTAATGTTTTACTGAATTTTAGAAATGTTGATTTAAAATTTACTATAGTTATCGCTCTTATTTTCTGATAATGTGTATGTTCGTCCGTACATACAAAAAATCGGCTCGTTTATACACATACAAAAAATTCAAATATTTTAAAAATATTGGTATTTGATAATTTGTATTATTATTTTTATTTTTTATGATTAGTAAATATATTTTTCACTTAATAATATCATCTAAATGTCTGAAATTAATACAGATTAACAAAAAAGATTTAAAACTTAATAAATTTTTCAAATTAAAATTAAAAGCAATTCTTGTAAAATAATAATCTTCCTTGATATATCTTATTTCTAAAAAAATTTAAAGGTTTTCTAATTAAATAATGTCATAGTTTTGCAGATTTTTTGGTAAATAGTGTTTCAGTTTGAAAAAAACAAATTGATGTTTTATATTCCCCAAGGAGTTCTACATTTAACTAATATAAATATCAAGAGGGCGAAATTTTAATTTCTTAAACTTTCATAAAATTATGTAAGAGGGGGGTAAAGATTTGTTTTTTTCCAAGAATTTCCCAAACAATGTATTTTAATGCTCCCCAAAAAAAAAAAAAAAAAAAAAAAAACAAACAAACAAACAAAAAAAAAAAAAAAAAAAAACCGCTAAAACTCTTATGCTAATCTTTTAGCCCACCCACTGAACCTAGAAAAAATTACCACAATTTCGAACGTGCCAGAAAGGATTAAACAAAATTCTAAAATAATCAAAACATACTTTAGTCTTTCCTTTTAACAATAACATAAATTTGTTTTTATCAAGTTTTGGGGTCTTTTTTCATAATGGTATGCTCTTTTTAGAACATAGAATATATATTTTGTGGTGTGTAATATATATATGTGTGTGTGTGTGTGTGTGTGTGTGTGTCTGTGTGTGTGAATAAAGTCTTTTTTTGTTCTCTGGTGGATTTTATCAAGGCATGTATAATTTATTTTGCAACATGTATTTATAAAAAAAAGTAAAAATATCATTAACTTTTCAAAATTTCAAAATTTGAGAACACTCATAACTATTTTTAAAGTTAAGCTTGAAAGTCAAGGTAAACTATCAGTATGTAAACTATAAAGTGTTGTATTTTAAACTATGAAGGATGCTAAGTGATGCAATTTATTGAACGGGAGTAAATGTTATTGTCGTTTAATTTTTTTTTTTGTTTATATTTACTTATGTATTTGCTTTTTTTATTTATTAATGTCATATTTATTTATTTTTTTTTTATTAATGTCATTATTACATCTTATTATAATTTGATAAATTATTTATGTATTTATTTATTTTAAATAATAGAAGGTTTTGACGTAGTCGTTTTTTTTTTTCATATTTAAGATTTTTTATGCTCATTTATTTTGGCTTGGGAAATTGGTATTTCTTTTTAGGAAAGAAGATACTTGAAAAAATTCTCGGTGCAGGTTAACATTCTGGCAAGACTCGATAGCAGCATTCGCAAGAACTTTCCGTCTAAGTCAGTTATTTTTCTTTTTAATAAGTGTGGCATTCTTTTGATCGATTCTTTACAGATAGATTTTATTTATATCTGAATTGAATTTTTATATATATATATATATATATATATATATATATATATATATATAGATAGATAGATAACGGTATATATTTTTATATATCAAGAGCAATATTGTGGAAAAATATCTGTCAAAATGGAGAAAAGTTTTCTTTTGACACATTTCCTCCGTTAGGACTTCATCTGATTAAATTTGTTATGTTGGTACGAGTACACATGCGCACGAACAAGGGATGCCGGGAATTTTATTTTATTTTATTTTATTTCAGACAAGGATTGAACCCACAACATACACTGACTTGTACAATAACAAGAAATATCCGCGAAACAGATTTTTCTACTGATTTTATTCAAACCAGCACGCACACACACACATACACACACACACACAAGCACGCAAACACATGAATATGCACACGCACATACACACACACGCAAACTCTCTCTTACACAGACACATACACACACATATTCTCTCACACACACACACACACGCACTCTCTTTCTCTCTCTCACACACACTCTATCCCTCGCACACAAATACACTATAAATGTTACTATAAATGTTAATTTGGAGGATATTTGTGATTTTTCAATTTGTATGATTAATGTCCACTGCCCTAGACATAGAAAGACTTTCTTTAATAAATCTTTCTACCACTCAGCAGGAACTGAATTTGAATTCTCTTACCCTGAGTGACCACTTTTTTGTTAGGTGTGCTTTAAACTTCTACAGCAAAGCAATAAATTTTAAACAATATAAATATATATTTATGTTGTATCCTACGACTATATATACTGCCCGTTGTCATCAAGTAAATCGTATTTGGGTGATATAGACACTAATAACAATATATATTCGAATAGTAAAAGAAAAGTATGTGGTTTCCGGAGGCACAGTGGAGTAATGGATAGCGGCTCGTATTGAGGAATCGGAGAGCCGAGTTCGAATTCGAGTCGGATCCATTCACTTACGTGCTAATACCCTTTGTTCAGGTATGAATCCTCATCTTCTCCCTCCAGCTATGGGTAACTAGCAGGAAAGACTGGGTTCTATAGCCTTGGATAGCAACCGGTCTAGGGAGAAGGTAACTTTGAATTAAAAACCTGTTCAAGAACCTCACTTCTATCACATGGACGTACGGTTTCCCTACGTCCATGATATAGGTCACGTGATCGATGTGCATTCCAAGGAGAAAACGTCATTAAATCTGATGTGCTTTGACCTCTCAGCTACAGAGTGAATCGATGACTAAGTGAAATTGAATTAGTGCTTTTAAGCATAGTTTTTTTTCTCTGACTCTTGAAATAGACATATCTGCTCAGTTTCCTATACTAGCGTAAACAAAGCAATTTGTAAAGAACAGAATTGGCGTTTTATTTATTAATCTGATGCTTTTTATTGCTCAAACCTTATTTTTAGTGGATATTCGTATTTGAGTAGACGCCCTGTTTATTTATTAAATAGTGTATTTATTTATTTTTTTTCGTCTACCAGCCTAAATATCTCGAGAAATATTGTTAGAGAAAATATATATAGGCCTGTGTGTGTGTGTTTATTTGTGCTGCATACACACGCGTGTTTGCGCGCCTTTGTATGTCTTGTATGTCTGTGTGTGTGTGTGTGTGTGTGTGTGAGAGAGAGAGAGAGAGAGAGAGAGAGAGAGAGAGAGTGTTGATATTAGATTTTATATTTGTAGGATAAGTTGTCCGTTAGCGTTCGAGCCCAGGTAAATCACAAATATCAAACAGTAATATTGAAGGTGTAGCATAATATTCCCTTCCACCAATGTTTCTGTGTCAAGTTAAGCAAAATTGAAAAAAAAAACAAAAAAGCCAAAAAAAAAAAAAAGCAAAACAAAACAAAAAAAAAACAAAAACAACAAAAACAACCTGCTCTGCATTTAATTGACGTTTCTCTGTGCAGGAATCCATGACTATATTGCAAAGACTAAAATCCTTATGATCAGACATGTTCCTAAACTGAAATCTCACCACTTATGCGCGTGCGCGTGTATCGATTTACTATTGCCGACATGTTGTCTCCTGCACATCCTGAATAAAGACATTAGATTCGTAGACCATTAACTCGTAGATTTTCTTCAAACGAATCTTATATCAAAGATGACCACGCTGTTACAATTGGCAAATAGGTTTCATCGTTTTAATGCTAAACTAGTTAAATGCAACCGCCACTTCTACGCTAACAGTTTCTTTTCTCGCACTTCTCAGCTGTGGGAGTCCCTCCCGATTTCTTGCTTCTTTGATAGCTACAATCTTCTTGAACTCTAATCCTTTTTTTTTTTGTCCATTTCTCATTCTTAGTCTTCTCATTCTCTTTCACTTTCACTCCCTTGTAACCGCCTGCGTCTTAGTGGCATTGTCGCCTTGTCTGGGGTGAAACGATTAAAAAAAGAACTAAAAAAATCAAATAAAACAAAAAAACAAACAAGTCTCACCGTCAAAGTTCAAGATGTTTTTTTGGTGTTCGCATCCAAGTTAGCATTAAATTTGTAATTATCAACGCATTTTACTTAAAATGCTGTGGCCTTCAGGACAATGGCGACCTCTGTCCCAAACAACATTTTCTCTTAATATTTTTTAATTGCTATCTACTGTCCTCCCGATTACTCTTCTTTTGTTTTCGCTCTTTTACGCCTAGCAACCTATTGTGACTCAGTGGCTTTACTGCCTTGCATGGGGTGAACTCGATTAAAAAATCTATACATCGCTATACCCGTTCTTGGGAAAGTTAGTGGAGTGGTTTCCTGTTGCCTTCTCCACGGTTTTGAACTCAGAGATCTTCCTTTACTGGTGGACCTACCAGACTTAAGGGCCCGGTTTTACTCTACTAAAATGTTATATCCTTTTATGACGAAGACCGTGATAACTCGAAACATCTTATTTTGCTTTTTAATATCTGCATTATCATGCCCGTTCTTGGGAAAGTTAATAGAATGGTTTCGCCTTGCTTTTCTATATAGTTTTGATTCCAGGGTTCTCGTTCCTTTGATTGGCCTACCAACCCTAAAGAACACAGTCTACCGTACTCGTGGTGGGGAAGAAATGGATTCATGCCTTTCTTAATGATATTAGTGTGAAGAGAACGAAACAGATTCGACTGGATTTTAAACTGGGCCTGTCGACTCATTTTCCACGTCAATATAATCATTAGGTACCTTAGGCTTACGGCCACATCATGTTGAAACACCGTTATATGATCAGCGTTTTTTAAGCAACGTCGAACCAAGATGAATGACCGCTTGAGGATATCAGGTGCTGTAAGTTTGATGTACGGGTGTATCATTCAATGGATAACAGCTCAGAATTGTTAATCGGAGAGCTGAGTTCTAAATCTTTGGTTCGTTAGAAAACCATTTACGCAAATAATGATACAATGAAAAACGTGATGAATTCACATATTAAAAAATTAATTCAATAAACAATCAAAAACTAAAATCCAAATTTACAAAATTATTAACTGAAAAAAATCTTCAGGCTGGGTTAACATTGTAAATCCTTTATATAAACAATTATTGTACTCCATTTTTAATAATTGAATTCATGAGACTTTGAAGTACAAAACTTAATTTTATTGATAAGCACCAAATGAAGTTACCAATAGCCAATTTTGTTTAGCCTTTTAATAACCACTGTTCCCAAAAATGGAATGGATTAGAGGAAAACAAAAATAAACTTAGAATTAGTCCTGGAAAATATTAACATTCAATTAATATAAGGTTTTTTTATAAATATGTTTTATATGCAGATATTGTACTTTCTCTCCCATGAGCCTAGAAATCATTTCTTCACTAACCATTCTGGCATAGTTTTCACATGTTTGCAAAAATTGTAAACAATATTTGCCTACAAAAACGAGATCCTCTTATTCAATTCTACATGTGTTTAAGCTTGCTACTAGATTGGCATTTAGGTCCCACTCTTTTACTATTGAATTAGGTAAATGTAACTGCTACTTCTATGCCAACAGTTTTGCACGTTCTGCCTGTATAACTTTCTTCTGTTTCCTTGCTTCCCTGACAAATACAATCTTCAAAAATCTAAATGCAACATCAATCACTATCTTCTATCTTCTTGAAACCTGTTCAGCTTTTATCCTTTCATCAGACTACCCTATACCTAGTCTTTTCTCTCACCCTCACTTACTGTAACCCCCTGAGTACCAATGGCATTCCCATCTTGCTTGGGATGAAATGATTAAAAAAATATGTAAGAATTCTAACTAATCAGGATTTAATTAATTTTTTCTTCTTACTATTGGTGTTTTTTGGCCAATCAGTATTTTCTGCTGGATATAAAAGTTTAACCATTTTATTTTAACTTTTTATTTTAGTATTTTCTTAATATTCATGATTTCAAGAAACAATGATCTTTAGACCTAATGTGCTTTTAAACATAAAGCAAGTGCTCAAAAATAATGCAACACATTTTTTTATGTAACACCTGAGATTATTAAGACATTTTCTTTAGACATATTCCATAAGAATCAAAAGGCATTAAGTGTCCTAAACACACTGGCCTGACTTTCCAGAGGTCTATTAATGATAGGGGGTAAAAAGAAGGATAGTTTTACATCAAATGTAATACTAACCACAACCAGTATTTAGCTACTATCAACTTTATCTTTTTAGGGAATCGTAAAAAGAAGGATGGTTTTACTTTCAAATATAATACTAAGCACAACCACTATTTAGCTACTATCAACTTTATCTTCTTTTAAAACAGCCAGAATCTCTAAAAATGTAAGAATTAAAATAATGATCAGGCAGAGAAGAATGATAAAGAAGAGATGTTAGAAATCACACATTTCTATTTATTTATTGCATGGTAAAAATATATGAACTACATTTGATTCTAATTAATTTGGGATTGGTCTTTCTTTTATCCTATTTCAATTGCTATTTTATAATCACACTTCTCAGATCTTTCTTCTTTGCTGGTTAAATCCTGCCAAAAGATGGTTCATTGTTTCAGATTCAAACTGCTTATTTAATGATTGTAGAATTACAATCCAAGAGTTGCAACCGAAAAGAAAGCTAAAAGAAAGACAAGTTAAAAATTAACAATAATTGACAATGCTCCTTCGATGAAATTTGCAGACTTATATTTTATTCTATAATTGAAAAGCAGCATCATGAAAATTCTAAAAATTCTTCATTTTATTTCAACACCAGATATTATTTAGTTTTCTAATTCCCTGAAGATTATTGCTGCATAATTTTCTTCTTCTATGTGCCGTGTCTGTTCAGGATGTTGGAGGTCATGGCTCTCCACAATTTCTTGTCTTTTGTAGCTCTTAATAAATTTTTATCTTCTTGTTATTTCTCCTAAACCCTTTTTTGCTGTTCATGTAGACAAGCTCGCTATGTTGTTTATGCATTGTTTTCCTCTATCGCTCTTGCTTTCAATATGTCCTATGAGTATTAAATTTTCCAAGCCTTTCATTATGAGCTTTAGAAATTTCAACTATCCCTTTCTGATTTTAAATGTGTCCTTTTTCTTTCCATTTTCTCTAAAACTTTGTCATTGCTTGCATGTTTGGTCTATGGTATTATCATCCTTCTGTAGAACCACATTTTTATTGTTTCTTCACCTGTGAGGAGATTGTCCAGCATTCACTGCCATATAGGAGGGTTGATATTACGTAACAGTTCAGTACTCTTCTTTGTTTCTAATGAAATTTTCTTGTTTCTTAATACTTTGCTTAATGTTTGGAAAGCAACTTTCACTATCCCAATGTGCCTTCTGATTTCAATGTCACAGCTTCCATACTCTGTTAAAACACTTCCTAGATAATTACATTGTTGTATTTGTTTAATTTTGGTATCTTGAATTTGTAATTTGTACATTTGGCTGTCCCTTTAGCTAACAACTATGCATTCTATCTTCTTGCAATTGATGATTAGTCCTTTCTTCTTGCTTTCTTTGATTAACTTCTGTAGGAGTTCTTGTAGTTTCCTTTCTCTGTCTGCTATCAAATATTTAAATGCTAATTTATCATGCATAAAAAAAACTCATTCAGAAATAAACAGCCTGCTCTGGAAAGAGAAATTTAAATGCTAATTTAATTCCTGAAGTACATTTGGTTCAGATTTCATTTTATAGATTATTAGAACAAATGTGAAGAGAATCTTACCTCTTCTGCTTCTGAAAACCAATATTTCTTTGTTACTTTTCCAGGTGAATGTGATAAATATTAAAGAAGAAAAACATAAGAAAACTTCATAGAGGTTCAAACTATGTAATAATAGGCTTCAGTCTGATACTCTTTCCTCATTAATTATGCTCTCAAAACAATATAGTATATAACAAAACCTTAAGATATAAATGATAATTATTCACTTGCATGCATCATATTGTCAACCAAATGGCTGAACTCTGGCAGATAAAACTTAGTCTATAAAGGTAATTTAATTCAAGGATAAACATGGGGTAGGTTCTGTTGACCTCTGAGGTTAATAGTGAAACTTCTGTAAATTCTTTATTTTATTTCAACATCAGTTTTTTCACACACCAAGAGATTATTGTTGCATAATCTTTCTATTATTCAGTCATCAGAATATTTTAATACTTGTTTAATTTATGAACTACATTTGGTCCCAATTTCATTTCCAAGGTGATCAAAATCAGTGCTAAGAACCTCTCACCTCTCCTGCTTCTGAAAATTGGTGACTCAATGGGGAAATAACTGGCTTGTAAAATTCAATATGGCCAAAAACAAACTAGTAACATTCCATCACCACTGAGCAAACAGCAAGCTTTCACCTATCATGGTGGATGGGTCGTTGCTCATTGTCTTGAATGTCTATTGGGACACAAGTTCACCCCAGAACTCCAGTGAAAGTCATATATATGACCCGCTGCTAAAGATACTGGAAAGACAGTTGGTTCATTGTATCATGCCAGTAAGTATCTGACTTCCCCTGCTATACTCTACTTTTACAACAGCCAGATCAGACCAAACCTGGAGTACTGTTGTCATATCTTTACTGGAGCTGCACAGCCCTCCCTTGCATGT
Source organism: Acanthosepion pharaonis (assembly GCA_903632075.3). Classification (NCBI taxonomy): domain Eukaryota; kingdom Metazoa; phylum Mollusca; class Cephalopoda; order Sepiida; family Sepiidae; genus Acanthosepion; species Acanthosepion pharaonis. The sequence continues at coordinate 19,704 of CAHIKZ030004293.1, forward strand.
CTTGATAAGGTTCAAAAGTCTCTATGCAGCCTTGTCAGTGATGAACTATTTTCCACTATACAATCCCTTTACCACAGATGAAATGTTGTAAGCCTCTTACTCCTCTGTTGCTAATTCTATGGCATGTATCTTGACAAGCTACATTCCTCAGGGAGGCATGGTGAAGTAATGGTTAGCGGCTCAGATTGAGGAGGTGGAGAGCTGAGTTCAAATTCCAGTCGAATCCATTACATTCACTTATGTGCTAATACCCTTGGGAAAGGTACGAATCCTCTTCTTTTCTCCCCAGCTATGGATAAATAGCAGGACCAAGTTCTATAGTCTTGGATGGCAACTGGTCTATCTAATACAGGGAAAAAATCTGCCTTGTCAGCCATGTATCAAAAGATACATGAACGCCTAAGCGTGTATCATGCATAGCATGTAACTGACTGACATTCCTTAGTTTAACACCCCCTGACCTTTAAACTATACCTGCCATGCCACTATACAAGGGTGAATCATCCCCCTTCCCTTTGTATTCCTATAGTAAGAAATAAGTTCCATTCAGACAGATTTTTCCCAAGAATTGCTGCTTTGTGGAACAGACTCCCAGGAGGATGCTTTCCAAATCACCTCAATCTTGACTTCTTCAAGTCTAGGGTTAAACATTATCTTTCCTGCATAGCCCCATTAATTTTTATTTCCTTTTTGTACACTCATACAATACCACATAGTACCCTCTATCTTGAGTGGCTCTTGGTCTTGCATTACATAAAAAAAATTCCTTTTCACTTTTCCAGGTGAATGTGATGAATATTAATGAAGAAAACTCCACAGAGGTTCAAACCACGTAATAATAGGTTCCAGTCTGATACTCTTTCGCTATTATCCTCTCAAAACAAAATGGTATATAACAGAACACCTTATCTTAAGATATAGCTAGTAATTATTTACTTACATGCATCATATTGTCAACTAAATGACTGGATACTAGCAGTTAAAGCATAGTCTATAAAGGTAATTTGATTTAAGGATGAACATGGGATTGGTGGTGTAGTGGCATGAGTGATGAGTAGTGGTCCCCACAGGCTAATGTAAGTTCAAAATTACTATTTCAGAAAGGGAGTTTTTGATATAACACACAGAATTGTACTAATTGTAGGCATCTATGTAATGATTATAAACGGATTTGGGTGAATGAGGCCTGTAAGTCTTGACAAAAGCTGTCCTTCTCTGAAGATTGTGGTCTTTGGAGGGGCTACAAAATCACAAAGAACCATCCCAAATAACAGAAACCATATCACTTGAGTACTAAATCACTAAAAGCAGCAACAACTAAAACAGATAACACATGTAATGCAAAGAGAAAATAACTTAATAACTTAAATAATAAAGATGTTGATATTCTACATGACTTCAAATAAATGATTAGAAAGGAAACTCCCCGTCAATACTGGAAAGAGCAATAACAGCTACTGGACTTGAGAAACCAATTTTCCTGAAAAATTGTTTTAAGATAAAGATTTTATAAATTTCAAGTGAAAGCAGTACTAGCTGGTTGGTCAGTGAATGCCAAATATTTCATTCTAGGGAAATGGCTAATATTAAAATTATCATTTATATCTGAAAAAGTACTATTGAAGATGCTGGTAGTTAAGTGGTTGGTAACAGAAAATGGAATTGATCAGTTATGTACAAAATCTGACAAAGATAATCTGAATTCACTTCACACTAATGCCTTTGGAAAAGGTATGAACAGGAATGAATAATGCAAGTGACACTGAAAAAATTCTTGATTAAAAAGATTTTACATAATTTACACAATTATTCTAGTTTGAAAAAAAAATGTATACAGATAATTTTAAAAATTTGTAATAATAGAATTTTATTTTAAGTCCTATATTTATCAATGTTTTTGTAAATTTATATACCTTAATTGCTTGAAAGCAATAATTCTGATAAAAATCAGCATTTTGAGACCAATTAAAGATATTCAGTATCGCTTTAAAGCAACTGATACAATGAACTCATTTGATTGTATTCATTTTAGATACTTATAAAATCTAGGTAAGGTTAGAATATTTCTACACATTAGAAAGAATCATGTCTGTTGATTATTCCACAGGTATTTGTTCATAGATATTTTGGATTTTCTCAGGTGTATAATCCATCCATTTGTTTTAGGGGATTCCGATTTTAGATAATTCTATAGACATCACAAATTTCTATAGGCAGCATTAATCTTAGAGTCAGTCTGAAAAAAATTCACTTACACTTTTAGTTACTTAGCAGGTCAACCCATGTGCTAATGTCTTCAATACTTATAAGAATGAGAGTACAAATTTGAACAACACAAGAAATAACAATCCTTCATAGAATTATAATTTTTCTGTTGATATGCGAGTCTTTTTTTTTTTTTTTTTTTTTTAAAGAAATTCTATATTGTTAATATTTAGTAATTTTTTTTATTGTAGTAATATGTTCTATTTTCTTTTTGAGTATCATTTTCATTGGATGTGAAAGGTTATCGGGATAGAAATTGAGATAAACATGCAGAGTTCAAAATCTGGCTGAATACATTGTGTTCACTTTTACATAAATACCTTTGCAAAAGGTACAAATACATCTCTTCTCTCTTCCAGATATGGAATAATAAAAGAGCAGATTTGTCTCTCTAGCTTAGTCAGCAACCAGTCTACAAGAAGGACAACTCTGAGTTCAAATCTGACAACAGATGCAACAGCCTGCTTGCCAAGTCACTGGGGTAGTGACAATTGCTAAAACAGTAAAAATGCTGTGACCATCATAGCTGAATTTATATCGAACAGTCTATTTGATTAAGATGATCAAAAATTTGGAACCCTATGTGACCAAAATATAAAAAATACTTCTCATTTTTATTTGTCCTCTTCATTATTGGTTTCATTCTCAGAGAATGACTGCTACAAACCCCTTTTCTCAAATTTATAGACAAATCTGACAGATGCATGCTGGGATTTCTTTGTTGCCAATAAAAATGGACAAGTTTTGGTCTGACCCACACTTTTTTCTTTCTTGCCTTGAAATCAGAAAGCTATAACCACTTGACTGTATCCCTTTTCCATGTGAGTGCTGTTTCTATTTTGTGAACTGTCTTATAGTTTCTTTGCCTTGTATTACATTGTCTTTTCTCATATTATTTTGCCCTGTTCTTTCTTTTCCTCTTCTTATTATTGAGAATTTTATCAGTTCTGTTTAATTATGCCTTCCTCGACAACTATCTTTCCTTATTAGAAAAGAAATTGAAGGAAGTGTAAAGTATTTGTTTATTAACACTGGTACTTAATAAGCTTAGGTGGATCCAGGGTTTGAAAAATGATGTCACATTAATATTTTTAGTAGGAAGAATCTTCCTTGAAAACCTTGGTTTTGACCTGGGATCAAACACCGAAGCACTGGCACCAGTTTTAAATAGCCAATATTTTAACCAAGGACCAGAACATATTGTTTATTTAATATCAATAAAACTAACACCCTTTTAAATTTGGTACTAGCTCAGTCTTTTGTTGAGTTTATTACTAAAAGAAGTGTACACTTTTAATCTATTAGCGTGTCCAAATCCTTCCTGGATGAAATCCACATTTACAAAAATTGTCATTTGCATTTTGAAACTAAAAATGGAACTTTTACTTAAAATCTTTTTTTTTTTTGTTAATTAAAAAACATTGTAATGTTTTGACTATTTAAACACTACTTTGCCTTATAATCTGATATTCTGCGATATTTCTGATTTTCTTTCTTTAAATGTGTTGATTGCAGTTTTGTCAAACATTAGCTACATTAAAATCTGCAGTGATAGTCTATGGAATTGAGAGTAAAAGCTTCATTTTCTGTACCCCATGCTGGTACTGTTTTAGATTCAAGACACCTCTTGTTAAGTAATTCCTTTTCTTATGCATCAGAACCAACAACATTTTAAGATTTTTGCCTTTACAATTAAAAAAAAGAAATGACAAAAAAAAATCTCCTTTCTCTAATGTTTTATCTTTAATTAGCTTTATGTACAAACACTCTGTTAAATGACTAATTCAATGTCAAAAAAATAAAATAATTAAATTAGAAAAAAACTGCAAAAATAAACAAACCTTTAACCAAAGAAACAAATAATCTTTAACAGAAAACAAGTAACCATTCTCAATCATTAAAAAAAAAAACTGTAATAAAGAATGTTTGATTTTTCAAAGAAGATGTCTGCTTAGAATACATTAACAGAACTTCATGACATCCCCTGATGATCCAAAAGTTGTAAACTAAAATATTGTGAACTTTGATTCTGAAAAGTGCACACATAGATTTATACATATAATAGACTTTGTTAATAACCTGATCCTTCATCGAATGTCTTCCTATTCTGTAGTTTTTAAGAAATTTCTTTGCTTGGTCAAATAAATTCTCCTTTCTTTCAAAATTTATACCAAGTTACAATTTTTAGGGGCTTTAGTACTGCTCAGTGGAAATGAAACTTGTTTTTTTATTTAGTACTGCTCAATGGAAATGAGACTTGTTTTTTATTTAGTACTGCTCAGTGGAAATGAGACTTGTTTTTTATTTAGTACTGCTCAGTTATTATTCTTATTCTATGTACCATGTCCTTTCAGCGTGATCATTAATATCCTAAAGGAACATAGCACACATAGAAGAAAAAAAATAACAGCATAATAAAAGACTAGACAAGATATTCCAAGACATGGTCAGTGGAACAAAAACAATCCACTCCACTAGATTAAGTAAAGGGTTCAGTTCAAAATTCCCTGAAAGTTATCCAGATTAAAGGCACTTGAAGGTTGGTAAACCCCGTCACTGGAATGTTGTGATAATGACAAAGCTAAAGATAATCTGTGTGCAAATAATGTAAATAATATAAAAAGGTTTTTATTTATTTAGCAGACCTTTACTCTAAAGCTTATTTCATGTAAACATCTAAAGACTATTTATAAGTTATATTATCATCCTATTATCAATATTAATACTCGCATATATCATTATCAATATAATTCAGCTGTATATTTTTTAATCATTTGACACCAAACAATGTGATAATCTCACAAAGATGCAATGAGTTACTGAGAATGTAGGAAAATGAGAAGAAAGTGAGGAGAAAGGTTTGGTTTATTTTACGGCATATCAACCTCAATGGGTCATTTAATGCTGACAAAATTTTCATTGTTGGTAATATTTTTTTCAAAAAAACTATTTCTGGTAATATTCCTTCCTTCAAAAAATCCATTTCTGGTAAGAATTTTCCTTCACTGGTAATATTTTTTTTTCAAAAAAATGTATAGCTGGTAATGTTTTCTTTTTTTTTCTTTCAAAAATGTATTGCTGGGTAATATTTGTTTTTCAAAAAATGTATAGCTGGTAATATTTAAAAAAAAAAAATGTATCGCAGGGTAATAATTTTTGCTTTCAAAAATGTATTACTGGTAATAATTTTTTTACAAAGTATTTCTGATATTAAAACCTATTTTTACACTTTCATAGTGTTTTGGTCCTAGTTTGGAGGTTAACTATTTGCCCATAGCTGGGACCCTAACAGGTGCTACCACCCCGGTAGCATTTCTGTTGGATGTATTTTATCATCTTACCTAGGACACAGATGTAATTTATTATCATACCCAGGATGGAGTGAGGAGAAAGGATTCAGGAAGATAGAAAATGGTGATTGGCATTGCAGTTTTTGAAGGTTATAGTTGGCATGGAAGCAAGAAATCAGAAGAGAGTTCTGGAAGAGAGACATGTGAGAAAAGAAAGTATTTATTTCAGAAGTTTGGCATTGCATTTAAACTTTTTAAGTTTGTAGGTGGTTGGGAAGCAGAAATTTGCAGAGAGTTCCAGAGGTGAGAAAAGAAATTATTTCTTCCAGAAGTTTTGCATTGCATTTAAATGTTTGAAGACTGCAGGTGACATGAAAGCAAGAAATCAGAAGAGAGTTCCAGAGGTGCGAGAAAAGAAACTCTTTATTTCAAAAGTTTTAATGGCAACAAGTGTACCAAGTGTTGAGATTCTGGCATTTCTGTGGCATTATTTTAAAATGGGATTCAAAGCTACTCACAAGATTCAGCAAGTGGAAGGAAATGAACAAATGTCTGATAAGTAAATTTTAAGCATAGTGACTTGCCTGCTGAAGCACAGAACTGTTAATCTCTGTAATGGTTGATAGCAACCAATTATTGGCAGTGAGGATAGCACAACTTGAAAGTGTGAAGTCATGTAACATGGTCAGATTATAAAATATGGAAATTGGAAAACAAATATCATCTATAGGTAGTGAGAGGTGAGTAAACAAGTCATGATGATACAAAGGTACACATACAAGGATGCGCTGAAAAGTTCATAGGCTTACTATGAAGGAATGATGCTAGAGTTATGAAATCTTGCATGCATTTATTGCAACACTTATTAATAACTACATTGTTTCTTTCCATTTATGGGGGTGGGCTGAAAATTTCATAGGCTGACAATGAAGGATGATGCTAGAGCTGTGAAATCTTGCATGCATTTATTTTGACTCTTCTTATTAATAACTGCATTTTTACTTTCCAGGTACGAGGGTGGGCTGAAAAGTTCATAGGCTGACAAAGAAGGATGATGCTAGAGCTGCAAAATCTTGCATGCATTTATTTTGACTCCTATTAATAACTGCATTGTTTAATTACAGGTAAACTGACATTTGACAGGATGAAAGTTTCTTCACCTATGGGATCCAAGCACTGTAACACCAATGGAAGAAGTGTGTAGACCGCAAAGAGACTATGTTGAAAAATAAACCTGATTTGGTAAAATTCCATTTATTTGGTGAGGGTTATGAACTTTTTAGCTACCATACAATTTGGAACTGATTTTTAACAAAGTTCTTTTTTCACTGACATTGTAGAACTTCAACTTCATTTTCACAAGATTTAAAAAGTGAGTGTCTCTTAAATAGTCAATCCAAATATTAATTTGATAATGATCACTAAGAATAAAATAAGGAAATGAAAAAAAAAAATTTTAAACAGATGCAAATTATCCAGAATTGACAAGTAAATATTATAACAGTACAATTAGGACAGGAATTCTTTTTAATGTTGAAAAAATCTTTTTCATCCATGCATTTTCAAAAATGATTTGGAATTATTTCAAAGTCATTCAGTTAATTTAAAAGAATTAAAAAATTTCATAAGAAGCAAATAAACAAAATAAAAGCATTGTGATATTTTGACAATTTACAGGGAGTTATGATGTGGATGTATATACATACACCACATGACATGAAAATAATAAAATGGTAAATATATCAATTTAAAGCAATAATTAAACAAGAAAACATTAGATGTCTTAGAATAAATTTTTGTTAATTTTTTGAACTTGTTTTTTTAAACTAAATAAACTAAAAAAAGGTGATAATTTACAAATATTGATCAATAATTTTTATGGATATGAAATAGAAAAAATTTTTTGCTTTCCCAAACAAGCCTGTCAATCAAACTGAAAGACAGATAAAAAACAAACATTCATGTTAAAATTGCTTTTCTGTAATATTTTAAACAAAAAGTAAGAAAGATTTGTTTCAAATCAAATGATTAAACGTTGAAATCAGCTAATCTTCCTAAAAGTTTTATTTTTGAAAATATTTTTTTTAAAGAGAATTACATTGTGCTGAGAAAACTGTAAATATGGCTTAAAATCAATTTTTTGGGACACCAATTTTTTTTTTTTTTAAAAAAAATTAACCATATCAAAAAATTTGTAAAAGACAGTCTGATTGAAAATATTAAATTTAATCTATTACATTTTAAAATAATTAAGAAATTTTTTCATTTTTTAAAATTCATTTTATACCTTAGGTATTGCTTTTCTTGCTCATATCTGAAAATATATATATATATATATATATATATATATATATATATATATATATATAAATATATAATGAAAGGAAAATTAATGACAAATACAGGGAAAAAACAACCTGGACACATTTCATCTTTTGAATATCATCATTCAGTAGTTAAAATGGTTTATGTTAATGTAACTACACATGTGCATGAAGGAGTAGATTCTGAAATTTTCAACTTTTTAAAATTAAAGTTGAAAATTAAAAAAAGAGATTCAACTTTTGGACAAATCATCCATTAAAAATTACATCCCAGTTAATCAACAAATTCCACCATGGAACAGTCTTAGCAGATCCTGGTCTTCATAATATGGGATACTTAAACAACAAAACTGAATGACAGACATTAAAAGGTTGTTAAAAAGAAAATGAAAATGGCAAGACCAATTTTAAAAGATTTTAAAAAAACAAAAAAGACCAAATGAACAATGAAAAGCAAAATTAACATGTAATGACTGTAGTGGACAATCACCAAAAAACATCAATTTAGTGAAAAAGGTAGGGGCCAATATGGATGGGCCAAAAAAATTTTTTTTCTAATTTATCATTATTTTCCTAATATTGACCAATATGAGCAAATTATATATAATTTTCTTATATATAAACAAAGATTCCAAATAAATATTGACCATGTTATTTTCTTATTTTAAATAGACTATAAAGTCATCATTAAGAGTTGGTTAAAATATTTCAAATCCCTGAAAAAAAGTCTTAATAAGAAACAACCTGAATTGATGTCTCATCTGAAAGCCAATAATTATAAAGAAAGAAAAACAAAATAGGTTTGGGTTTGCAAGGTCACTTGTCCATTTTTTTTTTCAATTATAATTTTTTTTTTTTAATATCATCTTTTTTTAAACATGAATCAATCAACCCTGTGATAGAGAAAACTACTCAGTTTGAAACCATATTAGGTTAATGAGCAATTTTTGATCTTTACAGAGATACAAACAGACACTTTTCTGATCTTAGGACTGATGTTTTTATTTAATCAACAGTTATCATTTGATATTTGGGTTTGTTGGATCCAACCCTCTTTTTTATTTTCAAAAGTTTTCTAGTGACAAACTAATTTATGGTCTTTTAAAGGAAGAAAGATGTATATTGCCAAAATTATACAACATTTTTCTAGGAGATAATTGATACTTTTTTGAAATAGATAAGTTGATTTAAAGTTTGGAAATGGTATATTATATACAAGATATTATTTTGGGAAGGATGTTCATAAATTAGTATTTAAGGGAATTTTCATATTGTAATTTTAATTAATTTTTTTATATATATATATATATATATATATTTATAGAATAATATATGTGTTTCTTGCTTTTAATGGAATATGGTTAATGATATTCAAATTTAAATAATGAAAAAAACAATGCCTTTTAAATTTTTAATAAGTTTAATTTATATTTATTTATACTACCAAAAATCACTAGCAATTTATTTTATATAATGGCAGTTTGGTCATCAAGGGATTTTTATTTTCTTCATCAATGAAAAAATTTAAAATTTTCAATGTATACAATATAAAAAATAAACTCATTAGAATAAATTTACAATATATTTTATTATATTTAAGTGTTCTATATTTGTTTAATCTTGTTTTAAAAGGCCAATCCTTATTTTCTGAAACCATTTTATTGACAATTAATCTCCTTCAAGTACATTATTTACCATCCATTTTTTTACAAACAATTGTTAGGTAGGTTGCATATTTGTTTCATCTTATAAAATAATTTGCCTTATTCAGGTGGTTGGAAAAATTGAACAAGCCCTTTATTTCAATCCTAATAAATAATACAAAAAAATCACAGAAGCTTGTTAGGTTATCATTTAACTGATTTCCTCTAAAAGATCCTCCACTGCCAAATATGCATAATGATTGTCAAATTCCTCCAAGCCCTGTATTATCAATCCCAATCCCTATTCTGCCATCCATTTACACTCATGTCTTTAGACAAATTCCAAAAGGTTATCATATGTTTCCAAGCCATTTTCTTGCCTTCAATAAAATGTTTAAAGTGTGAAATTCTCCAAATTTTATTATCAATCCCAGTCCTTCAAAATCCATTCAAACCTGTTTGTTAGGTAGGTTACTTTTTTTTTTTCAAGTTTTTCCTTCCAATATATCCAAAAAATGTCAAATTTGCAAACTCAATATTATAAATAAATTCCATTTGAATTGAACTTTAACAGTTTTCAATTTTAAAAAAAAATTAAAATAAAAATAAAAAAAATTTTTTTGTCCATTTCAGTTTGTTTGAATAATTTGTTTTTTTGATTTATTTTAGGTTGAATAAATGAGAGATTCAGAAGATTAATGTTATAAATTTATACATTTGATGGACCAAAACTCCTAAATGGCACCATTTTGAGATCCCTTGGTTAAAACGGTTCGAGAGGATACAGGTTCAAAACCATTACTATGCATATTTTCTAAAAAATTGGACATTCAGGCTAAATGTTGTTTAATACTGTATATATATATATATTATATATATAATATATCTATAATAATAACAAATACACATAAAATATTTAAAATAATTGATAGAATCAGAGTTTTCTAATTATTCTTGATTTCACATTATATTTTTTTAAAAATTCTTATATTTTAATTATGGTATTTTTATATGAATAAATATCAGTTTTTTTTTCATGTATAAATAAGGTTAGTAATGCAAACCAGATTTGAAAATTATTATATATAAAATATAAGTATGAATTGGCTGGATTTTAAGTTTAGATAATATAATTTTTATTGCACCTAATGTAACAGCAAATCATTATCCATCGTTTCCGGTGTCTTTTTTTAATTAAAAAAAAAAAAAAAAAAAATGAAAAATGTAATGATAAATGGAAAAGAAAATAAGAAATATTTATCTGTATCTTTTTCATTTAAAAACCATTATCATATATCTCATCTAAAACTTCTATTTAAATTCTAATCATGTCCTTCAGAATTTAGACCTTCTTGGACTTTTTTTTTCTAGTTATAATTCTCTCTAGAGCTTTCTTTAACATATTGAACTCACACACTTGTGGAATGTTCCCACATTACAATCTTACTAATTTTTTTATATTCTTGAGTTATCTTCAGGATTCTTTTTTGAATTTGTAGGTCTGACCAGTTTATTGGAAAATTATGATTATATCTAATAAATTTAACCATGAAATATTAGTGTTTGTTGTTATAAAGTTTATATATATATCACTATAATATGTTTTATATTGTATTTATTAATGCTTGGTTAAAAACAAAAAAAGCAAAGAATATAAATTAATTCCTTACTGTTTTGAAATTTTTCCAATGGTGTTTCTTTTTATTATAATCTTTTTTGATCCCACAGAGGCAGTGATCTATTTTTTATATATATATATGGTATATATATTTTTATATATTGTTATAGCTTTTCTGGTGTTCAAATAGTATTTAAAAAAAAAGCCTGTCTCCCCTTTATTTTTTTCTGCAGCTGCATGGGATGAGGTACACACAGTCTTTAGTCATGTTCTCCTCTATAAAATGGAAGAGAGATATTTACGAAGTGTTATCAAGCTTTTGAAGGATGTCCTGATGTTATATTAGTTGCAGATCCTTTGTATTTTCTCTGATAACCCCTTCACATAAGGCAGGCAGACTATTTTCTGAGTGTTGTTGTCCTCCTCCTCTTTACCTGCCTATCCCAGTTTTTGGGGCTGCTGCCATGTACCCAGGGTAGTTGTTACATTGTGGGGTACTACTTATACTGACCAATTCTTTATCTAACGTCTCTGGGTCGCCACTTATGACTTTTTTTGCTCGGTGTTGTAAGCAACGGACGATCCCTTTCTTTACGCTGTATGGATGGTGGAGTTGAAATTGAGGTACTGTCCGGTGAATGTCGGTTTACGGTATACGGATGTCTTAAACCCATGCTCTGTTCGAGATATTAGAACATCCAGGAATGGGAGTGTGTTGTTACTCTCTTTCTCCATTGTGAACTGTATCGAAGGTCTTATTGAGTTCACATGGTCCAGTAGAACCTGAACCTCTTCCTGGTGTGGCCAGAGTATGAAGGTGTCATCTACGTACCTTAACCATAGAGTTGCCCATTTTAGAGATATAGATTCTAATGCCATTTCCTCAAAGTATTCCATGTATATATTCACCATTGCTGGTGATACCCAAAAAGCCCATTACCTGGTTAAGCCCTCATCCTGATGATATATGTGTGATCCCATTCAAAAGTGTGTTGTTTGTGTACAGAAAGTCAACATCTCCATCAGATTATCTATTGGAATAGATTTATTATGTGTGGGGTGCAGTTGAGCAAGAGATCAACAAAACTCCTTGTAACATCAAAGATTAACTGAAGGCATAAGGATTATGGCAGCATTCACCAAACTCTTCTGAACATTCTCTTTGCTTAAACAAAGAGAATGTTCAGAAGAGTTGCAGGAAATTCTGATGTCATCTGGAGGCTATGGGTGAAGTCAATAGTGATTTTATTGAATAAATTTACTCTGTAGTATTTGAAGATATTTTGTGCAATTTTGGTAAATATATCGGTTAAAATAAGATGTCAGTGTTAATTTCATTTCAGAGTAAATTAGATGATAATTTATCCATTATACCCTGTCTGTTTGTCTCTCTCTATATATCCTAGTGTACCACTAGCATATATATATATATATATATATATATAGGCAAGACACCTTAAATAAAGAACTTAAAGTGAGTCAGTATAAGACCATTGGTGTCAGTCAGGGATAATTCTAATGATGTCACAGTGAGTAGACTAAGCAAGACATAATATTATAACTGCTATGAGTGAGTTATAACAGAGGTGATAAGGAATCAAAACACATATTTAATAGGACATAAAATGTCACACTGTAAAACTAAAGCAAGGAAGAAAATTTTGACACAGCATTGCGACAGAAGTGAAATCACAATAATCAATTAAGGCATGTGAAAAGCAAACAGATATTAAAATGACCTTCAAAAATCACATGTGGTGTGTTGGGTAATAAATTATTTGTTACTGGTGAAATGTCTTGTAATGTTTCATTTCATAATAAGTGTGTAAAAGCTAAGGCTTACGTGTTAAAAAAAATGCTACAAACTTATTTGGTACTGACTGGATGGAATTATTTCAGTTGTAGGATTTACCTATAAATATTTATTGCATAATTGTAAGTGGACAAGTGACCAGTTAAAAAACATTGTGAAAATTTAAAGGAAGAATAGAAAAAATGTTTACTGGATGTTCCATCGGATGAGTGGAGTCAGTGTTCTAAAGTCAAAGTGAAATTTCAAGTGAGAAAAGGGTTGACGCCAGTGTTTAATCCAAAATGTATTGTACCTTTTGCAGCATCAGATCAAATCAATGAAGAATTAGACAGACTTGGAAGAATAGATGTAATTGAAA
>CAHIKZ030004294.1:0-35717 GCA_903632075.3 Acanthosepion pharaonis
AGTTTGTTTACCTCTGGCAGGAAACGCACTTTGTTATAACGCCTTTTACCATTCACCCCGACACTAGGACAGGATTCCATATTCTTTACCAAAGGGACTTCGAAATAAGTGGGGTTCGTCAGCTTAATGTATTCTTTTGGAAACGTAGTCGACATTCCATCACAGAAAACTGTCAAAGTTTTGCTTTTCAAAGGTCTTGGGGAAATAACGTTTTCGTCGTCCGTTGTGAGAAAAAGGCATTTCTGTATTTTGGCACAGGAAGAAGGAACTAAAAAGAGAGAGAGAGAGAGAAAATTAAATAAAAACAAAGAAATTTCTTCAAAATAAATGAGTAAATATAAAGTAAAAAATAAATCAAAATTGTAGTGAATTCACAGTATGCAAACCGAAATAATGTACAGAATATTGAGTGTATTTTCAATTTTGTTTATGTTGCTGTTCAGTTCACTTGTGAATAATCATTAAGAAATAAATTAAAAACATTACAAAGTAATATTAAAACTTTTTGAATCTGGTTGACACAAACCTATGAAACGCGTAGAATATCTGCAATAGCGGTCAGATACAATTTCTCATTTAGCGACAATCTTAGATTAGCAACCAAGCTATTGGGATTGGATCCGGTCGTTAAATGATTTCTAATTATTAAGTAGTGGGTATTCGTATGCATATCAAATTATATTGTTCCCTTAATATCGATAGATTTCAGCCAATCCATATACAAACACATGCACACACATACAATTATGTATGTGTATTGAGTAATCAAATGACAAAATGAGAAAAAAATGAAATAAAAGTAACACGTTTCGACCATAGAAGGAACTTCTTCAGATTAATAATGTTTTTTTTTGTTTTGTTTTTAATCGAAGGAGCCAGTCATATATTATATTAATAGCAAAAAAAAACTCAGATAGAACAACTTGTAAGTATATCAAAACAAATTGGTACCCATGGAAAAAATTGAAAAAAAAGAAAGAACTAGGAACATTCGAATATATATATATATATATATATATATATATATATATATATATATATATAGGTTTTGGGGGAAATAGAAGAAACGTGGATTACAATTTTACATCTAAAACGCTTATGATATAGGGACGCTTAGCTTTCCATTTTAGACGTTCGGTGCATCTATATAGACACATAACATAGACGACTTCATTCAACTTTCTATCGCCTTTTTCGCTATTGTTTTTAAACATCCTGCATTGTAGCAGCATTAATATTGAAAGGAAAGGTGTTTTGGATGAGCATAGTCATAATTTACAGTAGATTACGAAACTAGTGCACTTTCAATATATTTTCGCCTTAATAAATTACTTTCATTTTTTTATTAAATAATACAATCTCGTTCCACCAAAACGTTTACTGTAAAGATTTCAATAAAATATATGTATATATATGTATATATATATATTTGTAACACGGCACTGGCCCTGTTCAAACGTCTAATTGCATGAAATCTCTGGATGGTGATCTAGAGGGACTACTAATTGGATAATAGTTATTACAAATCTCAGAAGAGTAGATTGAATGGTTGAAAGAAAGATGGAAAATGAAACGAGTTAATAATTACTTTTTTAACCAATAAAATAAATTTAAGATCCGTTCCAAAGAGAATCGAACCCAAGTAACCAAGATTCAGTAAAATTGAGTAAAACCAAATTTTCCCCAACCACTCCGCTTCCCTCCGATAAGAATAAGATATGATTAATATGTTGTCCGATTTTCTTGGTCCTGAGAAATTAAATTCGGGGTCTGTTTACATTAATGCTATCCGTTCAAAATGCTTATATCCTTACAGAAAATAGTGACCCAAATTCTCTTAAACAAAGAGGACTTTATGTTTATACCTAAATTCCAAACTTAGGGTTTGTTTATATTAATACTATCCGCCCAAAACACTATTACACTGACAGAATGAGGGTGACCAATAATTCTTAAAGAAAGATATGTTTTGTGAAAAGATTCCCTAAGATTAGAGGTGTCGGAGGCGGAGAAATTAGATATATCAATGTAAAATTTTAGTGGGTGTTGTCTATATAAAAGAAAGCCCACGGGAATTCAAGTTGTCAGAGATTTGCTCCGGGTTGCGTGGACAGTCTTGATTCCACGTAATTTATAGTAATTAATTCCATAATTTCGCAGGCATCATCCAACGATAGTTAGACGTAGTCCTTCTATAGATAATAGAGACATGTTATTCACCAATTTTAAAATTAAATGAAACTGTTGTCAACAGTGCTCTTCATTTTATTGAAGGAATTCTTATTACAACTTTGATTACTGAATTATGGCTGTAGATAAGAAATACGCAATCTTGTGTGCTTAAAACAAAATACTTATTGGTGCACCACTAGACTTCCCCGTCACGCCCAAGACTTTTGGAGACCCGATATAACCCTATCTAGACGGCACACTGGAAAAGAAAGTCGAATGACTCATGAGGAAGAAGAGAGAGGAGAGGGGGTGAGTGTTAAACTCAAATTCACGTGCTGTTTTTATTATGCAAATATTGATATATAATGGACAGTTAATCAACATCGGTTAGTTGTATGTTAAAAACGTTTATCTGCTTATCTGAGATATCAGTTTGTAAATGTTGTGTGTGTGTGTGTGTGTGTGTGTGTGTGTTTAGTTACACCATTTTTATCATTATGAATTGTTAAAAAGCGTATTACGTGGATCTGTACAAGAAATAGCTCGCGTAGTCCGATTTTCGTGATTTCCATCTGCTGTTTTAGATGCATTTTCAGTTGAGTTTTCATTTACATTTTCAGGTACCTTTTCAGTTGAATTTTCAGTTGCGTTTTCAGTTGAGTTTTCATTTACGTTTTCAGTTGAGTTTTCATTTACGTTTTCAAGTGGCTTTTCAGTTGAATTTTCAGTTGCGTTTTCAGTGTTACCAGATGCGTTTTCACTACGAAAACATTTATACATCAGCGTAGAATCAGGTTTAGTGTCAAGTAACTTCAGTTTTACATATTTTAGGGAATCACTGCAACTGAGATTGTAATCTGTAGAATGACAAAAAAAAAGTAAGATGATAATTAGAACAAAGAAAAGTATCGTATTATAATTTTGCTTGACTCTCCCTTAGTTCCTTTGTTAGCTTCTACGTTACGCCATGCTTATGGCTTTAGAATTAATGGTCTATTCTGTTTTTGATCGTGTGGAAAAACGAAAAGACATAGACGCTACTTGGTTTCAAAGAATGAAAGAAAGAAACGCCCTGTCAATATCTCATAAATAATGGAAGGTTCATTTCTGATCCCGAGGAAAACGGAAAAGATATATTAGAGATGCTATTTGATTTCAGTGAAAAAAAGAAAGAAAAAAAGAAAGAAAGAAAGAAAAAAAAGAAAGAAAGAAAGAAAGAAGGAAAAAAAAGAAAGAAAACAAAAGGCAAATCGAAAAGCCATGAAATTTTCCTGAGAACTATTAGTCTCATTATAATTCTGTGTGTTCCTTTGTTCCTTTCTTAAAAAAATTCACCTACACTACTAGAGGTAGCTTATTCGAGAACTGAATAAAACTAGGCAATATGGCTGTTTTCTTTTTAACTTTTTTTTTTACTAAAATATTTGCCCAGTAGAAAATACTTACCAAACGCGATTATTGAATCGTTGTAAGAGTTGAGGATATGTAATATAGACAACGGTTGACCCTAGATTTGAAGGAATTAAGATTGTAGTGATCATCTTCTCGTGAGTCTGTTCCGTAAAGTAACAGTTCTCAGCCATAGAATACGATGGGAATAAGGATGATTCGACAAGGTGTACGAAGCATGGCGGGTCT
Source organism: Acanthosepion pharaonis (assembly GCA_903632075.3). Classification (NCBI taxonomy): domain Eukaryota; kingdom Metazoa; phylum Mollusca; class Cephalopoda; order Sepiida; family Sepiidae; genus Acanthosepion; species Acanthosepion pharaonis. The sequence goes on from CAHIKZ030004294.1 coordinate 3,811, forward strand.
GTAAAGATATGAACAGATGGAACTAAATAATGTAACCCGACTTGACATCTGCCATTGAAATATTGATAGAAAGGTAATGTTATGCGTGCGGTGGGATGCTCAGGTTATTGTTTCAATATTCTTAAAACGCAATAAAATATTAAATGCACACTTATACATCCAGCAACTGCAACATTTCCGGAAGAGTTTTATCAAAAAGTGTGTTGCGCTCGTCAAAAAGAAAATGTTGTCCTCCTCCATGACAACTGAAGGCTACGTTTTGCAAGAATAACAGAAGAAAAAATTGGGACTAGGTTGATCTGTTTTATGCCATATTCACCTGCTCTTCCACCAACTGATTCTTATCTTTTTCAATCGCTTCGAAGCTTTCTCTAATGAGAACCAAATTCAAGTGTTTAACGAAAGCTTCTCCCCATCAAAACCTACGTAAATTTGCTCAAAATGTATCGAATAACTGTCATTTCAAATAATGGTTAGTATATAATTGAATAATATCTCATTTTACATTATTTTTTGATAAGAAAATAATAATTAAATGACGAATTTTTACCATTACTATTAATGGTAGTAGTAGTAGTAACAGTATTTCCTTTGTATATTCATTTACTTCTGGGTGCCAACCAGCGACCTTAAGTCAGAAATGGCATCATGACACTTTCCACAGAACAATTTTTGTAAAATAAATAAAAATCAAACAACCTAAGATCATAAATATTTTACATAAATAAAACCCTTCGTAAGGTGTGAGCTGTACTTGTGAGAACATTTTTTGTATTTCTTTAAGGTGTGGACTACCAGGGATCTATTCACTGTGTCTATTGGAATCTTTATTATTATTATTTCTTTTTGATTTGTGTACGTGCGTAGTAACGGGAATACAAGAGTTGTTTGAGGCGGTCTCTTTGTAGTTTTAAACGCCTACAACCTTTGTACATTAATTTGATTTGAAATGAATGGCAACGATGATGTAAACGGCATCTTTCTTGGCACTCGTCAAAAGTCTGGTTTTGCTTTCAACCTAAGTCATCTTTATAAGGAATTCTTGCATGCTTGATGGGAATATATTCTCGGCTGGCTTAAAAAGGAGGGGAAAGGTGTTTTATTTAGTTAAATAATTATTTTGGGTTAATCAGGATTATTCTACTCATGTGGAATATGTTAGATGAAACCTCATTTCATTTAAAGCTATTACAATTACTTGTCAGCAATATTTAAAAGCAGTGGTTCACAAATAAAAGAATATGGAAAAATTATGGCTCTCCAGAATTTCCTGTTCTATACAGTGATTTTCCAAGCTTAGCATAGATGTGGCACAAGACCGAAAGTATGGGAAACCCAGTGAGTATCGAACTCATTACTCATGCATAATTGTTCTAACGAAACAAATCCTAACTATTACACCGCCGGAAAACGTGACCATTTAGTCCTCTATAGTTTTTTTTTGTTTGTTATCTCTTAAATTTTGTTCTCCATCAATATAATAGTTTGTTTTTAAAGGTAATGCGTTGTTCTCCTCTGTCTCTCTTACCTTCAAACTGTCCTGTGAGCATCAAATTTTCCAAGCCCTCTTTCCTCATTATGTGCAAATGAAAGAACCCCTGTTTCTTTCTAATTCTAAGTATAAGGGTCCTTTTTGTTTCTACTTTATCTAAAATTTCAGCGCTGTTCACTTGTTTGATTTATCCCTGCATCATTCTGTATAACCACATTTCTGTTACTTCAAATCTCTTCTTCATCTGTGAAGAGATTGTCCACTATTCACTGCTATATAGAAGGACTGATATTGCATAATAGTTCAGTACTCTTTTTCTTTGTCTCTAACGAAAATTTAATAAAACTTAGTTTGTTTAATACTCTGCTTAGGGACTATTTTGGAAGGCATCCTTCTAGGAATGATCCCAGTGCGCCTTCGTATTAGAAACAAAAACATTTTCCGTCCTCTGTTAAAACCCTTCCCAGATATTTATTATTTTTGTATTTCATTGATTTTGCTACCTCTAATTTGTAATTTTCATGTTGAGCTGTTTCTTTTGCTTGAAAACCATAAGTTCTGTCTTCTTCCAATTGATGTTTTATTCTTTCTTCTCACTTTCCCTCACTACCTTCTGTAGGCGTTCTTGTAGTTTCCATTGCGTGTCTGCTACCAACAATGTCATCTGTATATTTTATATTCTTAAGATTGGGGCCGCCAATAAAAAATCCTGCTAAAACTTCTAATTCTTTCAGAATCGTCTCACTGCAGAGGTTGAATAAGTTTTGGTGAGAAGAAACATCATTGTCTTACACCACTTTCTATTTTTGCATATTTATTGAATTCAATTTTCTATCCATATGCAGGCATTTTGCTGTCAGTAGAGGATCTGGATTATTCTAATATCCTTCCCAAATAAGTCAAGGTTACCAAGCAGTTGCAACATTTCCTTGTGATATATTTGTCAACCGCTTTTATATAATCTATAAAACACATGTATATATCATTCTCCATTTGTATTGCTCTTTCAATCATTCTGTCGTAAATGTTGCATTTCTTGTTCCAGGTTCTTTAACGAACCCGCACTGTCCTTGTCCTATTGACAGTCATCCTTAAAATTTCCTTAGGCCGTGACACTTGCTATATATATAAGGTGTATTTCGGCAGCAAGAATTCTTTCGAACATCTTTTGTTAAATAATATGGAGAAGTTCTGTCTATCCATTTTTTTTTTTATAAATCCTTCAAATTTCCGAATAAGTTGTTTTGTGTTATCGCTAAGTTTGCCAAAATTCACATTAACTTTTATATATATATATATATATATATATATATATATATAAATTCCCGAGTACTTTCGAATGATATTCCATTGGTTTACAAGGATTATTCTCTGTGTAATTACGCAATTGGATTTTAATTCCAGCGTTGTCGCATTTGATGGAATCAATTTCAACTCATTGAAGGTGACGTAATATAAATAGTCAAACTGAAATTGTGTGTGCATGTGTGTGTGTGTGTGTGTGTGTGTGTAAACTAAAATTGTGTGTGTGTGTGTGTGTGTGTGTGTTATATATTAAAGGCAATTCTATATATATTCCCCTATAGAGAAAGATACCTTATTTAATGTTGGCTGTTTCTCTTTTATTTCAACAGCCTCCAGAATTTGGAGTCTTTCCTTACACTGTGTCCTGTTTATAAGACGTCAACAAATATAAATATTCTACAGTTCATTCATTTATTATTCATTCGTTAAATTTACTACTGTTTAAAAATTAATGAATGACGATTTTGGAAACGCTAAAATATCGGTGTATTTTTCTTTTATTTATATAATAATAAACCTCTAATCTAGTATGTATGTAGATTTGTTCCTAATACACAGCTTAACGCTGAATCCCTGTCGAGTACAGTGCCAAATTTCATTAAAATTAGAGGTTCTTGTGCTAGGGCTGTTTTGTGTTTGTGCGGCATTTCTAATAGGAAATTCAGTATTTATTTTCTATACACATTCTTATATCAATCCACGTTTGGCCCACTATACCCGTATAACACATGGATATTGTATTCTAACTTTTATGTGAGTGAAAAATAATAAACTTTCATAATACTACAATTCATAATAATATTAATAAATAAATTTAAATATAAAAAAACACAACATATATTTATATAATTCCTTACACTACATTTGGTCTAAGCAGCAACTTGACTATTCTCGCCAACAAGTCGTCACATGACCCTCAGGAACCCTTAGGATATTAGTAAATCGATCCTGTAAAAAGGGAGAATAAGCGCCTTCTACATCCCTACCACATCATAACAATTTTATTTCTTACAAAAATATTTGTCCAACGTCGAATTCGATTTTTATTTCAATATACAAGTTTTTATATAGCGAGCGGGCGACTTTTCCAAGTAATGTGAAGTTATAATAAAATTTGACTGTACATTCAGGTGTGTTTCTTTTTTTTTCAGTTTTAATTAACTTTGCCAGCAATAATCTTCGAAAAGCTATGAATCTCTCTTTTCTGCTCCCAACTATTGGTTAAATAAGAGTGGTTACCTTGAACTTACAAAACAATCTATGAGAAGGAAAAGTGGATTAAAAACATGTCTGAAGATGGATGGGCTCCATCAGGCTATTTGGTTCTAGACACACCACTGGGGTTATGTCTGCAAAACATATGATGCTACAACAAGCCTAATGGTGTACGGGACTCGTAAAATTAAGTCCATTCATTCATAATGGAAAACTTGCTCCCAATAATTTTAAACGGGTTAAATAACAGTGAGGACTTTCTCCTTTTTTTTAAAATAACATTTACCTTAATAAGTTTTGTTCTTTTTGTTATTTCTCCAAAACCTTCCATCATTATGTGTCCCAGTTAAAATTTTCAGCTTTTCCCTGCCTTTCCTTTTCCTGATACTAAGTTTCCCCTTTGTTTCCATTCTCTCCAAAATCACGTCGTTGCTCACATGTTCTGCCCATGGTATCCTCAGCATCCTTCTGTAAAACCACATTTCTGTTGCTTCGAGTCTCTTCTTCATCTTTGAAGAGACTGTTCTGCATTCGCTGCCATGCAGGAGGACAGATATCATGTAACAATTCAGTACTCTTTTCTTTGTTTCCAACGAAACTTTCCTGTCTCTTAATGCTAATTTAGGAGTAGGAAAAGTGAATTCAAAACCACTTTCAAGATGGATGGGTTCCATCGTCCTATTTTGCACTAGATACACCACTGTTACTATGGTTACAGTACATGTCATGCCCCTACGATCCTGCTGGGGTACGGGTATCGTGACGTGACATAACTTGGTAGCGGACTTTGTATATTCATTTTCTAATAGCCTGCTTCGCTTTATTTTTTTTCACTTGTAAGGAAACTTCTCCAGAATGTTGTCCACTGAGAAAATAAAACGAAATACTTACTATCAATTCGCTGGTAAAAATCCCTTTGTGTCTTCTTTTCAGGTTTATAATCATCCGAAGTGGCATATTCAGACAAAAAACACATCCCTGATTCCATCTCGAAAGAAAGACAATTCATACGTTCGAGACATACATCAGCACACATATGTTTATCAACGATTTCACCCCATCTTTCCTTTGGTGCACTGAGAACAGTATTTGGAATTAGCACGAAATTATTTAAGCCTAAAAGAAAGAGATGGTTTACTGAATCATCTCATTAAAAATGTAACATGACAAAACATCATTTTATCGTTGGGGCTGACACACAACCTCAAAAATTGCCCAGTGCCTTCAGCATTTTCTGCAAGCGTCAGGCTATATCACTGGCCATATCGCTAATTACAATAGGAGAGGTTTAGTCTGAGTGAATAACTTCTTATAGCTCAGCTATTATATACTTATATATTAACACTGGCTACGAATAGTCAAGTTTTTGATTGTGCCAAATAAGTATTCGCAAGCAATATAACACAACCTAATCTTGCTTGTGTAGATTTAGAGTAGTCTGCTCGGCATTAAAATAAAGCAGATTGTATAGCGTCGATTTCAAAAATATTTAATAAATATTCCTTTAATGCTTGTGTAGTATGGGATTCACGTCTGGATATACCAAAGGTCAAATTGAATTTAATGTCCATCAGGAGGTACCTTCGACTCAAGTGTTCATCTCCGGGGCCTCCCACACACAAATATCTTCTAGCGTCACCTTAATAAATACTAAATTAAGTCTTGTATTCGTGACACCTCAGAATATTAAAGTACATTGAGTGTATATCAAGAGGGTAATCTCAAAGCCACCTAATGCAGAATCGGTCCTAAAAAGCTGTCGGGTGTTGTAACAATATAAACAGGAAGTGAACAATATAAACAGGAAGTGGACAATATAAACATGAAGGGAGAATTATATGATTATGATTGATTTCGTTTCTACGGTTTACGAACCTTTTGCAGGTAATTTAAAGCCAGAAAATATTTTTAGTTTGTAAGATTTTTTTATAATAATAATTTAGTGTTACAATTAGTACTAACTAACCAATTTATAGATAATAATGTTTTAGTGATTCAAGTCCTAGCTGAAAGAGAAAAGTAGAATTCATAGCTTTTACACCCAAGCTTACAGCACTTGTTATTCCCAAGAAGTCACCCATCTAGGTACAGAGCAGGCTCTTCCCCCCAACCTAGAGGTTAATTAGAATCTAAAAATATTTTCTGGCTTTAAATAACTGGTGAAGGGTTGATAAGTCGGAGAAAACGAATCAATCAATCAACTTTCTTTTTTTTTTAAATTATATTATTACCTGAGCAAATGATTTATCTTCTGTTTCTCTTAAAGTTGTAATCCACCGTTGCTTTAATCTTGTCTCACAATATCTTGTCAGGTGATAGCAACATGTTTTAGACGAGCGTATCTATTTGATTGGAGTGGGGACGTAGGACCGGATGTTAACCTAAGTGTCAATACTAACCTCTGACACATTTGTTAAATGCATGCTGTGCTTCTATGCGCACTGATAGACTACCTTCAGATTAATTGTGGGTGGTCAATCTGTGACCAGTGCGTCTGCCTGGTATGACATTTATAAACATCACAGTGTTGGACAACATTTTTTTAAGTTTTTCCTTGAGAAATACATCACACACGCTCACCATATGATGTGCACTAAAGATGCATATATAAACCTACCAGATAATCAAAGGTTGTTTTAAGGGCATCTGCAGTGCTTATTTTGAAAATATGCAGGTCGATGTTCGTTAATTTTTCTGTATTGTATAAAGGTTCAGGATCAGCACATGAATTCTCACCTTTAGAAGTGCGAATAACGGTCACATTACTTTGAATAAGACTATCTTTTATTTTGAATAAATGTATTTTTATTTTGAATAAAAGAATCTGTTCAATCAATCAAAGTCTTTTTATACTGAATAATGGTCTCATCGTTTTGAATAAAAGTATGTTTAATTTGGATGAAAATATAAACACATGTCAAAAATATTATATTACATTACCAAACTTTATTGAATACATTCTTAAAGAATCTAATCTAAAACAAACGGTGTATAAATAAAAACGTTCTCAAATCAACATGCAAAAGATCACCAAACATAATGTCTACAAAACACACACACACACACTTACGAATATACATTATCATTTGAATCCCACATAAACAAACTAGAATTATTATACATTTACATGCATAAAACAATATTTACGGTTTTTCAGTTAGGCTTGGAATCTGTTAATTTCTTGGCGCTTCGAAAACACGCGTCGACACTTCTTAAATTCGGAACGCCATAAAATATACTAACGTTGGTTTAACAAGTCGAATGCGCATGAAGCCTGATTAACCAATGAAAATAAACAACAAAAAATACCATAATTTCTTTTTCTTTTTCTCCTCAACTCATTCTCTGATGAAGCTTTAATAAAAGTGAAACATGTTAGAGTGATAACGGCTTCTTATTTGTTCTTCACCTAATCATAAAAATACCTTTAATTTCAAAGCGGTACCTGACTTAGTGAATAACTATGTACATCTAAGTCAGCTGCATTTATTATGCAAATTTTAACATTCTCTCAACATCGGTTGGTTAATACGAATTGTATGTTGAAAACATTGATCTGCATGGTAAAATCTGACATTGTGTGTGTGTGTGTGCGCGCGCATGCGCTTTTTTATCATTGTTATTATTAATTGTTGAAAAACATTACCTTGTCCTGGGCAATAGTTAGCTGCCATATTCGATTTTGTCTCATTTTCATATGCTGTTTTATTTTCACGATGAAAACAATTATATATGACCTCGGAATCATGTTCAATGTCAAAAATGTACATTTGTGCATATTTAACGGAAGCAGGTGCACTGCATCTGTTATTGTAATCTGTGGAATAGCAGGAGAAAAAAATAAGAGAATTAGAAACGAAGAAAGTATCGTATTGTAATTCTGCATGTTCGAAGAGAATAAAGATGATTCGAATCTGTGTATGGGGCATCGGATGTGGGGGTCAGTCAAGGTCTGAACAAATGGAAATACAGAATGTAGCTCGTCTTGATATGTCATAAAAAAGTGATAAAGTAGCACTTATTTGAATCTTGAACTATATATATTAGACTGAATTAGAAATAATTTCCTATTTCAGAGACTGTTGTAGCATACCTTCGGACGATAATGGGTATGCCCCTATTCCCATAAATACAGTAGTAAATACTGTATGTTGGTCGTCAGTCGAAGATTCGTCTCCAGCTAAGCTAGTGGAATTGCCCGAAGGCAGAGAGGAACCCAGACGAGGCTATGCCGAAGGGTAGAGTCTCGTCTAGGGTGGTAGACAGCTACCCGATCCCGTTTTTGGGTCTACGGGGAATTTTTGCCCGAGCCTACAGGCTCGGATACCCAACGTTAAATTCGGCCTTGTGCCACATCTTGACCGCGTGGGGCGGTTAGCAAATATCCTTCAGTTGGAGATTCCTCTCCAGCTAAGCTAGTCGAACTCTCTGCCTTCGGGCAGAGAGGAACCCAGACGAGGCTATGCCAAAGGGTAGAGTCTTGTCTGGGGTGGTAGACAACTACTGGACCCCGTTTTAATATCCTTCGGGGAATTTTTGGAGATTCGTTCATATAACATTAAAGACCGCATGGGGCAGTTGGTAGATATCATTCAGTTGGAAGTTCGTTTCCAGCTGATCTGGTCAAACTCTCTGCCTCCGGGGAGGAACCCAAACGAGGCTATGCCGAAGGGTAGAGTCGATTCGGGAAACAGCTACCCGACCCAGTTTTATATGGGATCTAAGAGGAAATTTTTGACCGAGGCTATGGGCTCAGATACCCCACATTAAATTCAGCTTTGTGTCACATCTGACCGCGTGGGGCGGTTGGTAGATATCCTTCAGTTGGAGATTCATTGTGGAATTCACTTGACTCACTTCAAGCTGTTGGCTACTTCTACGCGCCGCTGGCGAATCTTACATGCGTTGTTCTTGTCCTAAGTATTATCGTGCATTACCAACCTTCGTGTGATTATCTTATTCAGTAACCTTCCCTAGGTTACAACAGAAACTAATTGCAATAATGAATGCATTATCCTAACTTACCGTTCCTTCAAATATTCTAGCAGTTGATGAAAAATCGGTTATATACGACAATGTTTAATGCAAAGGGCAGTGAATCGACAAGGATAAATCTATATAATCGAACCCAAAAGCTGGGATCCACGGAAGAAATGTCATGTCGTCCGTGTGGTGGTATGTTCAGGTTATTATTCATTTAGAGTTCATAAAATGCAATTCAATACTAAATGCACATTTATATATCTAGCAGCTGTACCATGTCCATAAAACTTTGGCCGAAAAGCTCTCTGCGCGTGTCAATAAGAAAAATATTGTCCTCCTCCATGACAACCCAAGTTTAAGTTTAGCAAAAATAACACAGGAAAATATTTGGGACATGGTTGATCTGTTCTACCCACACCCACCATATTCAGCTGACCGTGCACCAACCGATTATTGTCTTTTTCGATCACTACAAGGCATTCTCTAATGAAAATCAAGTTTGATTCAAAAGGGTTTGATTAACTGTCTGATGAATATATAATTGAATGAAATGTTATTTTATTTCTTGATGAATAATATTGAGAAATAGAATTAGAAATTATTTTAGATTTAATCTTAAACTATAACAAAATAATATAATAATTAATTGACGAATAATTATAAAACATATTTATTATTAGTATTTATTCTACTATCAATACTAGTACACGGATTCAAAAGGTAAATGCTCCATCCATCACGATTTGGTTGGAAAATTTTATATTTTAGAAAGATTTAGAAGTGGACTGGTCGCATTTGAAGATTTTAACAATAAATAAAAATTTTGACTTCAAATGAATGGCAACAATTTTTTTGTATTTCTTTAAGAAAATCCAGAGATCACTTTAATGGGTCTATCGGAACCTTTTCGAACCAACCCAAGTCGTCAAATGAAAAATTATTGCATGTCCTTCAATGGAATAAATTTTTGGTTTTTGAAAATGTAAAAATCTTTTATTTTTTAGTTTTAATTATCATCGTGGGATAATTTGAACTTCAGGAACAGTCATATCAATAATGAATTTTTTTTTTATGATCTTTGAATGGATTAGAATGAAATTGATTTATTTGTTCTGTCTAGTAGTAGTAAAAGTAGTATAGAAGAATATATATATATATATATATAGAATATCCATAAATAAAATAAATAGAGAATTTGATATTTATTCTCATCAATATATATTCAATATATATATATCAAAATATTTATTTATTTTTTATATTTAGATATTTATATGGATATATATTTATATATATACCAATATATATTTGGATCAAATGAATATATATATTTATATAAAATGGCATTCGGCTACACTGTGGACTTTTGTTCTAAATTCTGTTTTTGCATTTTCATGGAATAAATTTTTCTATTTGTCTACAAAAATTAAAAAAGGTCTGATGAATTAATTTAATTAAATTTGTTGTTAATTCCACTCGTGAATAATGTTATATGACCATGGAATATTAATGAATAAGCCTTTTGATTATTTGTTATATAACAAATATATATATATATATATATATATATATATATATATATATATATATATACATTCTTTTGTTATGTAATTTTATTATATTATTACTAAAGTTCCCCCAATACAAGACTCAACAGGCAATAAAGGTAGAAGGTTGCTGAATGAAGAGCGTGATGTGTAAAAGGAGAAAGGAGGATATGGCGGATAGATAGTGGATAAATCTCGACTTGCAAAGGTTAAGATTCTAGTGTTCGGGGAACATCCACGCAGGATTTTCTTTCACAAAGTAGCGGATCATAGGAAGAAGCTTTCGGGGCAAAATAATCTCCTTACCAAAAGGAATACATAGGGAATGGGTCGGATTTAACTATGTAGACATAGCAAGATGGTTTGATTTGGTTTGTTTTGTTTTACAGCATATCAACCTCAATGGATCATTTAATGCTGACAACTTTTTTTTTCCTGGTAATATTTTTGTTTTGTCAAAAAACTATTTCTGTTAATATTTTTTTCTCAAAAATTCATAGCTGGTAATATTTTTTTCAAAAACGTATATCTGGTAATATTTTTTTTTTCAAAAACGTACAGCTGGCAACATTATTTTTTCAAAAACGTATTATCAGAGGCCTTGCTGTTGGACGTAGTTTATCGTCTTACACAAGGCGCGGATAGAGTTTATCGTCATACCCAGGATGATAGCAAGATGGATCTTGACTGTTAAGTTCCGAAGTGATGGCACTAAAGAATGGAGCTCGTTTGAACATTTGCCATGAAAGTGATAATAATTTAGCGATAGGCTTGAGAAGTTACATCGGGGGGAAAGGGGTTGTAGAGTGGAAAAATAAGTCATTTTTCCACAATGACAATTAAACGATTTTGTTCTGTGTCAAGACTGGAAAGTGATATAATCTGAGAGATGAAGATAGGACAAGACAAGACACAAAGCTTAAAAAAGATTATAGACTAGAATAAAAGTTACTAGGGTTTTTCAGTAGGTGACGTCTGAACCTGGGAGTCCGTTTCACAAGTGACTGAAATTTTGAGCATATATAGATATTCTGAAAGGGGGCTTGTTCAACGCATCTTTCTATATGATTCAGATGTGGATTGTTAATTTTTAATGTTTTTTTTTATTGAAAATGGAAGGGAATGAGATACATTTTCATCATTTGATGCTCTTTTGTGTTCGGGAAGAAAAAGAAAACAGCAAAAAACGTTAGGTGTCATTTATTGGGATAGTGCCGTAGCAGAAAGTATTTTTTATAAGTGACTCATTAGGATTAAAAAAAAAAAGTATTTTTATCTGGGGGGAGGGCGAGAAAGTTCCGACATACCAGCCGTTTTCGATGATGACTAAATCGAAATGCTGATTAAAAAAACAATCCATGTTACATGACACGGGATATCACAGAAACACTCTATATATAAGTATCTTGGAAAAGCCGACTAGTCTGAAGAAGGTAATACTATGTATGTGTTGAATTGGAAGGGTATCACGAAGTAACTAAGTAAAATCAAACGTTAAATTCAGAAAAGTACTATTACCAAATTGACTGATTAAAGGCAGCCATCGGTGAAAAAATTGTCCTTATTTGTTCTCAGCGCCAAAAATTCTCTTTACAAATGAAGAAAATGTTTAGTCTTCGGACCGAGAATCAAACATTTCGTTCTCTACAAAATTTCTACAATTTCCTCAAATAAAATGACGAATCACAAAGTCTAAGTAAAACAAAAGGTACATGTAAAACAAAAATTGAATTGAATAAATCTACGTACAGATATCTAAATATTGTCTTTCAAATTCATTTCAATACGTTGTGGAAATTCTCCTCCGACATTTGAATAAAAAAATCTTCAGATGAAATCATTGAAGTTCTTTTATAGAGGTTGTCAAGTTCCGTCTGTTCTTCCCCTTCGTCTTCAGTTTCTTCAAATTCACAATGATCATCGAGTTCATTTTCGCTGAATTCTCCCCCCCCCATATCAATCAATCCAAACAAGTCAACAGACCTCGAAATCGGAATCGAATCTTCCAGAAACTTTCAGAAAGACTTCGCGGTAACTGAATGATTACAGGAAATGGTCATTGCTTTCCCAGTCGCCGTGAGTACATTTCATGTCGACTGAAGTGACGGGATTTGGACGGACGAGTTGTGTATCGGTTAGCGTATCGGAAATAGATGATCGACTGCGAATTCGGGACATGTTCGTTATTTTCACACTCGCATAAATAATCAGCTATAAATTAAACAACAATGGTTGCTTTCAGGTGACAACCAATCTAAAAGAATCAAAACTGAATTCAAAAATAGTTTGAATATGGATGGGCTCCGTCAGGTTATATGCTTCTAGACACATCACAATTGCTATGTATGCAGAACATGTACTGCTCCAGTATTCCTAATTGTTTACGGGAAGACGTAATGCGTCTTTTTTTCAGTTTTAAGGAAACTTCACCGCCAATAATCTTGGAAATGATATAAATCTATCTTTTCTGATCCTAACTATGGATTATATAGCACTGATTGCCGGGAGGTGACAACCAATCTAGGAGAAGAAGTGAATTCAAAGCCATTTTCAAGATAGCCGGTTCCATAGGACTATCTTGCCCTAGATACACTACTGTTGCTATGGCTGCAGTACATGTCATGCCCCTACGATCCTGGTAGGGTACGGGTCTCGTGACGTGACGTGACGTGACTGTACATTCATTTTCTAATCCCGTGTTTTTGTCTTAATTTTTGTTTTTTCATTTAAAATGGGAAACTAAATAAAAATAAATAAAACAAAAATTTACGCTCAATTCGCTGGTAATAATCTCTTTTGTGTTTTCTTCTTGAGTTTATGATCATCAAAAGTGGCATATTCAGACAAGAAACACTTCCCTGATTCCATCTCGAAAGAAAAGGCAATTGATCCGTTTGCGACATTCATCAGCACATGTCTCTTTATCAACGATTTCAACCCCATCTTTCCTTTGGTGCATTGAGAAAAGCATTTGTAACTGGAACGTAATGATTCAAGGCTAAAATAAAGAGACAGAACGTTTCACATTAAAATAAAATATAAGCAAACAGCCTTTTTAATCCTGGAATTGACACACCCAACTGTGTGTGGGTAGATGCCAAAATGATCAGTATTTTCTGCGGGCGTCAGACTATATCTTTGATCCGATCAATTTTAGCGCAATGAAGATGTCAAACCTTGGACACAGGCTCCTACACTCAGAGTGAAATCTCTTTTTCCCGCTTGAAGACGCAAGAATACCAGAGAATTACCAGCTGGACTGAAAAACTGTCAACCCATATATTGACAATATTTTACTTATTTTTACTTGGTGCGTATTTATGAGAACGTTCACTCTTCCATGAAATATCTGGTCACGGAACCAATATTGTAACCGATTTTGATGTTCGGATTTTGAGGTTTCTATTCCACGTTGATCCTTTTTGACGAATGACAACCAAGGTTGGAAGAGGTTGACAATAATGTTGGGGTTACAGCAAAGCAGGATTTAAACTAGTCTCGTTGTCAGTGGTCACCTGCCTTATCTCCCTGTTGACAGCCACACGCCTTGTTTCCCTGTTGACAGAGTCGAAACAACAAACTAAACCTCACTCGCCTTCTCATCACCTGAATCGTAAGTCACAATTCATTGTTAGGAAAACAAGTTTAGGTTTTTATTCTTGGAAATTCATGATTCTACATAAATGTTGTTGAAGATGCATGAATTATCTTACGGCTTTAAACAATAAAATAGACTAACTTCCGCACAAATCAATTAGCCAGTTTCATAGATGCCAACTAAAGAGAAATTAAAACGCTTAAAATTCTCTCAAAAATCGCATATCTGTCCCAGACATTTGTATCAGAAACTCTCCATGGAAAATAATTGAGTTTTCATAAAATAATTTCAAATCATATGTTCGATATATTTACGGTAGATATTAAATACATTTTAATGAGATAGCAACTTCGAGGATTTAACTCCATAAAAATGTAAATATTAAGAACATTCAAAATTCACTAGCACGTATCAGCCACAAGTTAAGTAAAAGTTGGACAAATTTACCCAAAACTAAATAAGGAGACAACATGAAGTTAATTCATAAAGAATAGGCGTCAAACATTTCAATGTTAACGGATAGATCACTGATATTTGGTAATTGTTTTAAAACTGTGTTGCCAATTTTCTATAAGTGCCGAAAGTGCGCATGGTTTTGGAGATACCGAATTAAAAATCAACGTAAAATTATTTGTTATTTATATTACTAAAAAAAAATATATCTTTACACCAAGATAAGCCAGTTAGGAAAATATTGATAAGGAACTCCATAAAGTACTAAAAGCAACATACGCCAAGAAGAAATATAAAAGGATTTATAGATAACATTCATAAACTTACACTGTGATTTCACGTTGTGAATACAAAGCAAGAAGAGAATTAAAGACGACAATTCTAAGCATTTCATTTTGCCGCGGAACGAAGCGGTGACCAAGACTAACACCTCACTAAATAATCAATCTTTTATATCGGACACAAGTTCTTATAGACAGCAAACAAAATATATTGATCTTAAACCAAAAACCATCATAAAATATGAATGATTAAGAATTTGTTAGTTTTACAAAATGGCGAATACTTTCTAGATTAATGACATAATGAAGAACAATAAATCTAAAGTCGGTATATATATATATATATATATATATATATATATATATATATATATATATATATATATATTAAAGTTAAAAAGTTATGCCATATTTATGAGTTAAAATAGACGATGTCAGGGATAAAATGTATGTAAACACAAAATTGCATTTCAACGGCCAGCAGCGACAATACGTTCATGCTTAAACGCAATCCTCAGGTCATATATATATATATATATATATATATATATATATATATATATATATATATATATATATATATATATATATATAAGAACACGTCCATGCTATAAAACTGAGAATACTGTTTAATTATTTAATAACTTCAACAAACCCACAATTTGACATTATTTAATGCAATTCATGCTCATAACGATGAACATATGACAAACAAAGAAAATAATATTAACATTAGACAAATTCCAACTGACAACACCAAAATCTTCGACATAGGTACCTTCATGAGATCGCTAAAAAGAGTATAGCATGACGAAAAAGACGCCAAACTTGACGAAAGCAAAACTTTATCATTATTTATGTTTATGTTATTATTAAGATGAAAGATCAAAGTATTTTCGGGTATTTTTTATATTTTTTAATCGTTCCTAGCACGTCCAAAAGTTTCGTTAAAAATCTTGCTTTTTTAGTCAGCAAAATTGACAGATAATCGATCATGCCAGCCATTTTTTTAATTTATAAAAAAAAATGAAAATCTCAGTTTGAAATACTTTTAAAAAACAATTATAATTTTTTCAAAACTTATTTTAAGAAAATCAGAAATTATAATGTTTATTTAAAATATTTTGAACTAAGCTTGACTTAGTTTCTGCGCCGAAAAGAAGTAGTTTGAAAATAAAACAGAGCAGGTCATAACCTTTCACGTCACTTGACAGGTGACGAAAGAAATTCATGACGTTTTGATCGCTTACGTGAGGATAATTCCTTCTACGGAAGGAGAGAAGTGAACTTATTTATATTTACGTGAACAAATTATTTGCCTCGTTATTTTGAAGTAAAACTTTTAGCGCTCTAATTTAAATTTTTTTTTTTTTTGTACTTAACTTTCACCTTTACGTTTACGATGCTTTATGGAAAATATAAAGAAATTAAAATAAGACTGTTGAGAGTGATATCAAATTTTATAAGAAAGGTATCTAATTAATTTATCGGTACATTTCTTATTAAATTTTATCTGAAGTGTACATAAAATACAAACTTAAATTTCATAAGATGATACTGATACTTGTAGGTACCCTTCTCAGTTGAAATTGAAAAATCAAATTAACTTCTCTACACGTGTTTCGCAAAAATAAATCTATCTCTAAAGGACATTTACGAAACTGAATGCGGCTTTTATCTAATTTTATATTTTAACAACAAATGTAAAAATCTATTATAATTAAAGAAATAACAAATAATTGTATTAAAAATTCAGTATTTAAATTAAATACTAGACAGGAACTCAATCCACGTGACTTTTTTTTTTATTGCACGCATGATACTTCCGGTCTTCCATAGATTTGATTTACAGTGTTATTATTGACACAAATTTTATTTTTTCATATACTGTTGTTCGTTAGTTTGTAAGAAGCTTTGGAAATTATAATCTGTAAATATATCTCTACTTAATAACAACATTTCCTTAAATTCTACAATTTTTTCCCTAATTTTAGAAGAATTAACAACATAATGTAAAAATAATAAAATATTTCAGAAATAACAAATAATTGTCTTAAAAATTCATTTTTTATCGAAATATCGTTTTGCTTTCAGACAATATTGTCCATGTTCATTGAAATGAATAAAAGTAATTAAAAGCTTTTGAAATTAAATAGTATTTTTGTTTTATTGAGTTTTGTATGTTACAATTAAGATGATTTTCAGGTAGAAGTGGTCCAACTAAAAAACAAAACAAAAAAAAACATGATTTGGTTTCCTCAAAGCCTTGTGCTTTTAACTAATATAATCACTAATCTTCCAAAAATTGAAATTATAGAGTTTTCGTACAATTAGTTGGGGGGGGGTAATACATATGAAAATAATTTTTGCCATGACTTTAAAAAAGAAAAACATATTTCTAATAAGTTCCATCATTTGTGAATAGTTTTTGAAAGTTTCATTAAAATCCGACAATTATTTTTATTTTTGCAAGATTTTCAAAATTAATGTCTGTCATACAGAAAAAAAACGCGCTAAAATTTTACATTATTTTATTTTTCCGGTGATACGAAGAGAAACAACGTTTTTTTTAATCAAAATTTAGAATGTTCTAAAAAGAAGGAAACATTTTAAAAAATACTTTGATCTTTCCTCTTAATGATAACATAAACATTTAGACGCTAAAATTTTGTTTTCGTCAAGTTAGGAGTCTTTTTCATCAATCTATGCTTTGTTTTTAGCGATCTCATGAAGGTACCTACTTATACAGAATACAGTAAAAAGAAAGACTCCAAAATCTGGAGACTGTTATAATAAAAGCGGCCAACATTAAATAAGGAGAACAATCATTGAAAATGAATGGAGTATCATTCGAAAGTACTTATGAAAATAATATAAATTAAAAGTTAATATAAATTTTGGCAAATTTGCCGATAAAACAATTTATTCGGAGATTTATTAAAAAAATTGATAGACACAACTTGTCCATAACAAAACATGTTTTTTGCTGCCGAAATACACCTTATTTCGTCGTTTACTATAGTGGCGTAGTAGGGTTAGTTAGTATCAGGTTAGTATTTATGTCGCCACTCGCCAGAAGGAATACAATATTACAATGCACATTAACTCCTTAAAGATAATATATATCTTTAAGGGGTTAATGTAATTAATATTGTATTGTAATAGTTATATATATATATATATATATATATATATATATATATATATATATATATATATATATATATATATATATATATCTTTAAGGGGTTAATTTGCATTGTAAATTTGTATTCCTTCTGGGAAGATGCAACAAAAAATACTATCCTGATACTAACTAACCTTGCTTCGCCACTATAGTAAACGACGAAATTATTCTTACACCCATCAATTTTTTAATATTTTTATCCATTTCTCAAAATCTAATGCACAAATGATGCCAGTTTTTTTCCGTGTTTCTGTTAACGTAGTATTCATAACTCTTCACTGACAGATTATGAAATAAAAGTACAATTGTGTGTGTGTGTGTGTGTTTTTTTTTTTAAATAAAACTGGAAATATGTAAAAAAAACGTTACTTCTTTTTTTTAAATTGGGGAAAACTTTAAAAACTTTTTACGATATTAAAAGAAAGATAACTTGTTTTTGTTTATATACCTTATGTTTTATTTTTAAAAAAACACATTGTACTTTTAATTCATAATTTATCATTTTTTTAATATTTATTTCAATTCTAACAAGTAAGGAGTCATAAATTAAATTCCACGTTTAATAGAAACACGGTTCGTTTTTCTTTTAACAATGTAAAAAAATGCAATGTCTTTTTAAATTATTTTATTTTACGTAGTTGAAATTATTATTAGCAAAGTAGCAGACTAAGAATTAAAAGTCCGATAAAATTAATATCACTTAAAAAACTAAAATAAATGTTATCATAGTTTTAATTCTTAGTCTGTTTTGCTTAATAAAACTTCAACTATCTCAACAAAAAATATTGTCGTGTTTTACTACCGTGAAAACTTGTAAATTGAAAACAATGCCCATATTTGGATTTTAAATAAAGTTTCTGCACTTACAAAAACTTAGTAATTTTCTTTTAAATATGCGTTCGATATTTCCGGAAAAACTGGAATGCATGTTATATCATTAAAGCATTGGAATTATTTCAATTTATTTATCTAGTTACCTGTATTTAATTTTTTAATTTTTAGATGGTGAAACGAACAGAAGAAATTCTTCAAAGTTATGCGTGTGTAAATACACGAGAACAAATCAAGTGTGGCCATATTTTCAAAAAATTTTTTGATAAATATGGATCTTTAGTGAAGATTGCAGAATGGGCCAACCAGCAGAATTCAAAAAATGGATTCCCTCCTATTTCTAAACATTCAGTTAAACGACTCTCTGAATGTTACAAAAAAAGAAATTTTGGAGTTAATTTTTCTGATTTTAAAAAAAAATGTGAGGTGGTGGTCCAATCTGCTTCTTCTTCTGCCACATCTTCCATTGCCTCTTCCACCGCCATCCCAGTTGAAACTTCAAATGTGTCTGCTGCAGCTTCAACCCTGTCTGCTGCAGCTTCAACCCTGTCTGCTGCAGCTTCAACCCTGTCTGCTACAGCTTCAACCCTGTCTGCTGCAAGGCCTAACCTGTCTGCTGCAACCTCAATCCTGTCTGCTGCAACCTCAATCCTGTCTGCTGCAGCTTCAACCCTGTCTGCTGCAGCTTCAACCCTGTCTGCTGCTACTTCAACCCTGTCTGCTGCTACTTCAACCCTGTCTGCTGCCACTTCAACCTTATCTGCTGCTCCAACTTCAACTATATCTGCTGCTCCAACTTCAACTATATCTGCTACTCCAACTTCAACTATATCTGCTGATCCAACTTCAACTATATCTGCTGCTCCAACTTCAACCTTATCTGCTGCTCCAACTTCAACCCTGTCTGCTACAATTCCTTTGTCCAAATATAGCAAAGTAATTGCCATGCGAAAAACATTGTTAAAAAAAAATCAAAAAATTTCTTTACTTTCCAAAAAAATTTGTGAACTGAAAAAAACAAAACAATTTCCAACTATTTCGTGAACAGGAAACTCCATTATGACTGTCTTTTGAATGGAGTTCCTGCTTCTCATGCTTCCACTTTGGTGACAGCAGTTTCAAGGACTTTATCCTTGGATCACTGCTCTTTCAGAAAAAGTAATACGACAGTGTATAGAATGGTGGGGGAGCTTGGCTTTCTTTCAGATGTGAAGACGTTCCTTGCTGTGCAAAGTGCAGAAAACTGCACTTTACTTTTCGACTCAACCACACAAGATGGCAAACATGTGAACTGTGTTTTGTTAACAACTCCTTCAGCCGCCTATCTTGTGTCACTGGAACGTCTTCCTGGAGGAACTGCTATGGACTACAAGCAGCATATTTGTGACTGCATCAATAACTTAGCTAAAGCAGGCTCATCGTCTACTGGCCTAAGTGTTGATGCCAGTTTGCAAATAATACTTTCGAAAATAAAATGCTGCTTGACAGACCAGGCTCCTGTTAACCATTTGACGGTGGCATTATTGGAAAAGGAGTGGCAGATAAAGCTTATAGAACTTCATTGCAATCTACATCCATTGGAGACAGTGGCAACAAAAACGAGGAAGGTCCTGAGTGATTGCGAGGAAAATGTGAATGTGAGTGAGTGCCTAGCATGGCGAATTCTTGCAGGATTCAATTCCTTTAGATATAGTGATAAATTGGGCCTTATTCCAAAAATGAAGGCCTTTATCGAACAACAAGGTATTCCATGGTCCAATATCACTAGATTTCAAGGGAATCGGTTGCATGTAATTTTTCATCTAGGTGCAACTTACTTTCCCATTTTCGATCAATGTAGGCAATTTGTTTTGGGACTTTCCTCAACAAATAAAACTGTCCAGAAGCTACAGAAAATAATTATGGAAGAAGCTGCTATTGTTGAAATGCAAGTGCTGGGAATCATAGGGAAGATGCTATCAGGACCTTGGATGAGTACCTTCTATACTAGTGTTGACAATCAAAAAGATCCCGTTGACACTATGAACATTGTCAAGGGAGTAATTGAAAATGTGAAGGTACTCATCAACAACCCTATGTCCATTTTCGCCTCCACAACGGATTTCTTTGGAAATACCCTTCCAGAGAATGTTACATCATCCCTACTGATTGCCCCAGCAAATGAACAATTATTTCGCAAAATGATAACTGCCTGCTTGAAAGGGATTGTGGAGGTTTTAAGCAGGCAGTATGAAAAAACTTTCAAGACAATAGAGGCTTCTCCAAGAAGTCTATTAACATCGGCGAGACAACACACTATGCTCGCTGAAAGCATCATCGGTGAATTTTGTGAACGACAGAAACTTGCGCCTAATGCTTATGTATCAAGCATAAGTGACGTTATAAAGGCCAAGCGAAATCGTGTAAGGAAATTCATCGATGAGCTGGACGCTGAGCAGTTCCATTGTTATATTCAGCATACACTAATGTACGGCAGACAAAGGATAAATATTAAAAAAAATCAGCAGCAGCAAGTTCAGGAAGAAATTTCCAAAAGATTGAAAATTAAAGAAGACCAGCAGCAAAAAAAGAAAAGGGCTGAAGTGCAAAAAAAATTGAAAGAGCTAAACATTGATTCTTTGGAAGTTAACTTTCCTAAACAGGGACAAGTCCTGAAACAAATCCTAACAGGCAATATAGTTGGACGCACAATTAAACATATTTGGACAATTGATGGTATCAATTGTGAGTACATCGGTTACATCAAAAAATATGACAATCACTTTTATACGATTTCATATGTTGATAATGAAACTGATTACTATAATTTGACCAAATATGAAGTTGGCGCTGACTATGTTTTACAGGACTTGAATTTCGAAAGTTAGATCTGCATTGGTTTTCTACTGAGATGAAGTGGAATGATTATATTGAATCAATTGGTAAGTCAGCTGCTAGGAAATCGGTTCAGTATGTCGTGGTAGAGTTTTTTTTCTTCTTTTTTTTTTCAACAGAATCTCTTTAGCTCAACTATTCGCCCGTGTATCGAATATTGCTGCCACATATGGCCTGGTGCCTTTATTATGTGTCTAGAGATTCTTACTAAAATAATAAAAAAAAAAAAACTGTCAACGTTATCGGCCCTGACCTGGCATTTCGGCTTCAACCACTTTCCTACTGCTGTAACATGAGCTTCTTTTGCCTTTTCTATAAATATCTTCACGGTAAGTGTTCTGATGAGCTTTCCTCGTTGTTACCTCGACTTTACGAATTTAAGCGCAGTACTTGATTGGCAGATAGATCTTCATAATTTCACTGTTGAGATTTCTAGTTGTAACCATAAATTCCGCTACCACTTTTTCATCAATGTCGATTTTTGTGCAAAATGCGGATCACAGCTTCATACATATTTTCAGAAAACCTTAACTTCTCATTGGACAATAAATATTAAAATTATCTCCTGTATCTTCACGTACATCGTTCTCAATCAGCAAAACAAAACATATGAGGCTTCAGACTGAGTTTTGTAAGACGCTTTCTGAGTTTAACAAATATTAAAAATACAATTTACCTGTTCACCACTACGTCCGAATAACATCAACCTAGTTTTTAACCAGACGAAAATAAATGCTTTGTGGATCCTGTCACGTAACCTAAAAACATATAAATTGAATGTACGAGTGAACCCAGTCAGTGAGAATTTATGACGACTAGGATTTGCTAAACGACTTTACGACGCTTGTATTACTACTGTAGCGAAGTACAAAATTAGAATCTGAAGTTATTTAACATGAAATAACTTCACTGTAATTCAAGCTAAAATTACAACTGAACGATTCATTCACCAACTTCTGGAACTATTCAATCACACTATTGAATCTTACGAAACTTTATTACAAAGCATTACGAACAATACATCCAACTACGAGCAACGAAAACAAATTAAACATTACGGAACATTCACTTCTCCAACTTCTTTAAATCTAAAAGATTATCAACATATTTTCAGCTTTATATAATTCTTTAAACTCTCTTTCAGTGAACATTTTGAGCGACAAGTTAATTCAGCTTTTTGTAAGCTCAGGTAAAAAAAAATTCAGTAGTAAAGACTTTAATTCAGACGAAGGGAAGTAACTCATATTAACAATTCATGCAAAACCGTTGACATTAATATGAATATTGTACCTGTTATGGAAAGTTATTTTCTTTCTCTTGTTTGCTTTTCGTTTGCTTACACATTCGTAAAGTAAAAAAATGTGCGGTATGATTTACGCTGTCAATAACGCCACAGTGTCAATCGTCATCTTCTGTCTTCTTGAATCCGGTTTTTTTTTTTATTACCCGCTCTGTTTCTTTCTTTCTCAGTATCTGCTTGCATCCGAGAGTGTTGGGTGTGTGTGTGTGTTTTTTTTTTTTGGGGGGTTGCTTAGGGTGAAAATGATGATATTAATGATGATGATGATAATATTATAATTATTATTATTATTATTATGATTTAAGATGAAAAAAATATAATATTTCATTAGAATAATGCGAGGTGGCTTCTTTCTTTAGTAACCATATAAAAATACTTCCACCGTCTTACCAAAATTACTACACCTTCAGATTATTACTTAGTCAAATCCATCAACACAAAAGTTGTTTCTTTTCGTTTGCTCTAAGCACATTTACTAATGTATTTATTCTGAAACGGCATAAATCCTCACTTTCCAGCCCTGGCAGAGTTAGCTTCTAGGCGGCCCTGTGGGTGATGAATTATTTTCAACTTTATAACCCATTTTCCACAGAAAGGTTACTACCCTATCGCTGCTCTGTTGCTATATTTATGCTAAATGTTGAAGCGAGCTACCTTCCTTAATTCTAGTAATAATAGCGACCTTGGTTGGCAGAACGGATTAGGAAAGATAGCAAAAGTTTGTCCTTTTGATAGGAGCTACAAAAAGGCAGGAAATTGTGGAGAGCCATAAGGTCCCACATCCTGAATGCTAACATTATTTCGAATTCTCATCTTTTCAATCGTAAAGAACGGTCTCATTATTTTGAATAAGTATCTTTTATTATGAATAAGGGTATCTTTACATTGAGTAAGCGAATCTGTTCAATGAATAATGTTTTTTTTTTATTTTTTATTTTGAATAACGGCCTCTTCTTTTTGGATACTTTACTTTGTATCTGACAGTGAATAACTGTAACGTTCTACACAGTTCTCGAATTGAGTCAAAATTGTGTTTTGAAAGGAAATGTGTCCTTTTCACAATACCTGCCACTGAAAATCGGGAAAAGAGGATACTACGAACTAACGTTGTGGATTATTTCCTCAATTTTAACCGTAAATCCAGAACTATTTTGAAAATCGACAACTTGACAATCTAAATTCATTAAAAAAAATGTGATAGCGAAATATCACTTAGGAATATCTGTCTATATTTCTGAGATTATTAGTATCATTATGGGTATTATGTACACTATTTACATTATTCGGACTATTGTCCTCAACTTTGTTGCTATATTTATCACAATGTTTCGGCCGTTGTACTCTCCGGCCTTCTTCAGATGGTTGGAATGTCGAACTGAACCCTTTATTTCGCTCACTGGGATAGACTGTTCTAGTTCCACGTACCATGTCTAACGGATGTCAGTTATCAGTTATCTCCTGTTAATTCACCTCTCCTCTTACGTTTATAAGTCCCGGAAATTCATATGCCGATGTTAAAATAAAATAATTTAAAAAGACATTGCATTTTTTTTACATTGTTAAAAGAAAAACGAACCGTGTTTCTTTTAAACGTGGAATTTAATTTATGACTCCTTACTTGTTCGAATTGAAATAAATATTAAAAAACTGATAAATTATGAATTAAAAGTACGTGTTTTTCTTGTTTTTCTTTTTAAATAAAACATAAGGTATATAAACAAAAACAAGTTATCTTTCTTTTAATATCGTAAAAAGTTTTTAAAGTTTTCGTCTACGTTTTTTTTACATATCTCCAGTTTTATTTAAAAAAAAAAAAAAAAACACACACAATTGCACTTTTATTTCATAATTTGTCAGTAAAGAGTTATGAATACTACGTTAACAGAAACACGGAAAAAAACTGGCATCATTTGTGCATTAGATTTTGAGAAATGGATAAAAATATTAAAAAATTGATGGGTGTAAGAATAATTTCGTCGTTTACTATAGTGGCGTAGCAAGGTTAGTTAGTATCAGGATAGTATTTTTGTTGCCTCTTCCCAGAAGGAATACAAGTTTACAATGCACATTAACCCTTATATATATATACCCTTTATATATATATATATATATATATATATATATATATATATATATAAGGGTTAATATTATATATGCATATATATATATATATATATATATATATATATATATATATATTTAAGGGTTAATGTGCATTGTAATATTATAATGCACATTAACCACATTACAATATATATATGCACATTAACCCCTTAAAGATATATATTATCTTTAAGGAGTTAATGTGCATTGTAATATTGTATTCCTTCTGGCGAGTGGCGACAAAAATACTAACCTGATACTAACTAACCCTGCTACGCCACTAATATGGTGTATTTCGGCAGCAAAAAAACATGTATTGTTATGGACAAGTTCTGCCTATCAATCTTTTATTAAATCTCCGAATAAATTGTTTTATCGGCACATTTGCCAAAATCTATATTAACTTTTATTTTATATTATTTTCATAAGTACTTTCGAATGATACTCAATTCATTTTCAATGATTGTTCTCTGTGTAGTTACACAACTGGTTAATAATTCCGCCATTCTCACGTTTGATGGAATCAATTTCAACTGACTGAACATGACGTCATAAAAAACGGTCAAACTGAAATTTTTATGTGTGTGTATGTCTGTGTAAGTGTCTTTTTAAACACACTTCAATATACGGTCCCCCTATGGAGAAAGATACCTTATTTAATGTTGGCCGCTTTTATTATAACAGTCTCCAGAATTTGGAGTCTTTCTTTTTACTGTATTCTGTAAATAAGATTTTGGTGTTGTCAGTTAGAAGCTGTATTATGTTAATATTATCTTCTCTGTTTGTCATATGTTCATCGATATGTGCATGAATTGCATTAAATAATGATAAATTGTGGGTTTGTTGAAATTATTAAATAATTAAACAGTATACCCAGTCTTATAGCACAGGCGTGTTCTTATATATATATATATATATATATATATATATATATATATATATATATATATATATATATATATATATATGCGTTTAAGCATGAACGTATTGTCGCTGCTGGCCGTTGACATGCAATTTTGTGTTTACATACATTTTATCCCTGACATCGTCTATTTTAACTCATAAATATGGCATAACTTTAAACTATTATTTTATATGTATATATATATACCGACTTTAGATTTATTGCTCTTCCTTATGTCATTAATCTAGAAAGTATTCGCCATTTTGTAAAACTAACAAATTCTTAATCATTCATATTTTATGATGGTTTTTGGTTTAAGATCAATATATTTTGTTTGCTGTCTATAAGAACCTGTGTCCGATATAAAAGATTGATTGTTTAGTGAGGTGTTAGTCTTGGTCACCGCTTCGTTCCGTGGCAAAATGAAATGCTTAGAATTGTCGTCTTTAATTCTCTTCTTGCTTTGTATTCACAACGTGAAATCACAGTGTAAGTTTATGAATGTTATCTATAAATCATTTTATAATATTTCTTCTTGGCGTATGTTGCTTTTAGTACTTTATGGGGTTCCTTATCAATATTTTCCTAACTGGTTTATCTTGGTGTAAAGATGTTTTTTTTTTTAGTAATATAAATTTTACGTTGATTTTTAATTCGGTATCTCCAAAACCATGCGCACTTTCGGCACTTATAGAAAAAAATGGCAACACAGTTTTAAAACAATTACCAAATATCAGTGATCTATCCGTTAACATTGAAATGTTTGACGCCTATTCTTTATGAATTAACTTCATGTTGTCTCCTTATTTAGTTTTGAGTAAATTTGTCCAACTTGTGGCTGATACGTGCTAGTGAATTTTGAATGTTCTTAATATTTACATTTTTATGGAGTTAAATCCTCGAAGTTGATATCTCATTAAAATGTATTTAATATCTACCGTAAATATATCGAAAATATGATTTGAAATTATTTTAAGAAAACTCAACAGTTGGGTGTGTCGGTTCCAGGATTAAAAAGGCTGTTTGCTTATATTTTATTTTAATGTGAAACGTTCTGTCTCTTTATTTTAGCCTTGAATCATTACGTTCCAGTTACAAATGCTTTTCTCAATGCACCAAAGGAAAGATGGGGTGAAATCATTGATAAAGAGACATGTGCTGATGAATGTCGCAAACGGATCAATTGCCTTTCTTTCGAGATGGAATCAGGGAAGTGTTTCTTGTCTGAATATGCCACTTCGGATGATCATAAACTCAAGAAGAAAACACAAAGAGATTATTACCAGCGAATTGAGCGTAAATATTTTGTTTTATTTATTTTATTTAGTTTCCCTCACAAGTGAAAAACAAAAATTAAGACAAAAACACGGGATTAGAAAATGAATGTACAGTCACGTCACGAGACCCGTATCCTACCAGGATCGTAGGGGCATGACATGTACTGCAGCCATAGCAACATTCCTATGGAACCGGCTATCTTGAAAATGGCTTTGAATTCACTTCTTCTCCTAGATTGGTTGTCACCTCCCGGCAATCAAGTGCTATATAATCCACAGTTAGGATCAGAAAAGATAGATTTATATCATTTCCAAGATTATTGGCGGTGAAGTTTCCTTAAAACTGAAAAAAGACGCGTACGTCTTCCCGTAAACAATTAGGAATACTGGGCAAAAACATGTTCTGCATACATAGCAATTGTGATGTGTCTAGAAGCATATAACCTGACGGAGCCCATCCATATTCAAACTATTTTTGAATTCAGTTTGATTCTTTTAGATTGGTTGTCACCTGAAAGCAACCATTGTTGTTTAATTTATAGCTGATTATTTATGCGATGTGAAAAATAACGAACATGTCCCGAATTCGCAGTCGATCATCTATTTCCGATACGCTAACCGATACACTACTCGTCCGTCCAAATCCCGTCACTTCAGTCGACATGAAATGTACTCACGGCGACTGGAAAGCGATGACCATTTCCTGTAATCATTCAGTTACCGCGAAGTCTTTCTGAAAGTTTCTGGAAGATTCGATTCCGATTTCGAGGTCTGTTGACTTGTTTGGATTGATTGATATGGGGGAGAATTCAGCGAAAATGAACTCGATGATCATTGTGAATTTGAAGTAAAACTGAAGACAAAGCGGAAGAACAGACGGAACTTGACAACCTCTATAAAAGAACTTCAATGATTTCATCTGAAGATTTTTTTATTCAAATGTCGGAGGAGAATTTCCACAACGTATTGAAATGAATTTGAAAGACAATATTTAGATATCTGTACGTAGATTTATTCAATTACATGTACCTTTTTGTTTTACTTACCTTCGTCATATTTGAAGTAGCTTCATGATTTGATTCTCTCGGAAATTGGCATCTTTGTGAGTGTTGAACTGATCCAAGTGGATTTTATAGGTCTTCAGAGGAAATTGAACGTTTTCTCATTAAGAGAATTTTGTAGAGAACGAAATAAGTGATAATCTGAAGGCACGAGCTTGATCGGTCCGTGTAGGCAGAGATTCCAGCCACTTTTTACTGAATTCTTCTGGATTTGTAAAGAGACATCATGTTTGGCGCTGTCCAGATGGAAGACGACACAATTCCAATTGTACCAATTCCGGACACTTTTCACCGATGGCTGCCTTTAATCAGTCAATTTGGTAATAGTACTGTTCTGAATTTAACGTTTGATTTTACGCAATTACTTCGTGATAACCTTCCAATTCAACAGATATATAGTATTACCTTCTTCAGACAGGTCGGCTTTTGGAGTGGTTAACAGTGGCACATATCATTTTATCCAAGATATTTATATATGGAGTGTTTCTGTGATATCCCGTGTCATGTAACATGGATTGTTTTTTAATCAGCATTTCGATTTAGTCATCATCGAAAACGGCTGGTATGCCGGAACGTTCTCGCCCTCCCCCCAAATAAAAATACTACTTTTTTTTAATCCTAATGAGTCACAATAAAAAATAATTTTCTGCTACGGCACTATCCCAATAAATGACACCTAACGTTTTTTGCTGTTTTCTTTTTCTTTTGAACACAAAGAGCATCAAATGATGAAAATGCATCTCATTCCCTTCCATTTTCAATAAAAAACATTAAAAATTAACAATCCACATCTGAATCATATAGAAAGATGCGTTGAACAACCCCCCTTTCAGAATATCTATATATGCTCAAAATTTCAGTCACTTGTGAAACGGACTCCCAGGTTCAGACGTCACCTACTGAAAAACCCTAGTAACTTTTATTCTAGTCTATAATCTTTTTTAAGCTTTGTGTCTTGTCTTGTCCTATCTTCATCTCAGATTATATCACTTTCCAGTCTTGACACAGAACAAAATCGTTTAATTGTCATTGTGGAAAAATGACTTATTTTCCACTCTACACCCCCTTTCCCCCGATGTAACTTCTCAAGCCTATCCGCAAATTATTATCACTTTCATGGCAAAATGTTCAAACGAGCTCCATTCTTTAGTGCCATCACTTCGGAACTTAACAGTCAAGATCCATCTTGCTATCATCCTGGGTATGACGATAAACTCTATCCGCGCCTTGAAAAAAGACGATAAACTACGTCCAACAGCAAGGCCTCTGATAATACGTTTTTGAAAAAATAATGTTGCCAGCTGTACGTTTTTGAAAAAATAATATTACCAGCTATACGTTGTTTTTGAAAGAACAGTGTTGCCGGCTATACCTTTTTGAAAAAAAAAATATTACCAGCTATAAATTTTTGACAAAAAATATCAACAGAAATAGTTTTCTTTTTGACAAAACAAAAATATTACCGGAAAAAAAAAGTTGTCGGCATTAAATGACCCATTGACGTTGATATGCTGTAAAACAAAACAAACCAAATCAAACCATCTTGCTTTGTCTACATAGTTAAATCTGACCCATTCCCTATGTATTCCTTTTTGGTGGGGAGATTATTTTTGAAAGCTTCTTCCTATGATCCGCTACTTTGTGGAAGAAAATCCTGCGTGGATGTTCCCGAACACTAGAATCTTAACCTTTGCAAGTCGAGATTTATCCACTATCTATCCACCATATCCTCCTTTCTCCTTTTACATCACGCTCTTCATTCAGCAACCTTCTAACTTTATTGCCTGTTGAGTCTTGTATTGGGGAACTTTAGTAATAATATAACAAAAAATTACATAACAAAAAAATGTATATATATATATATATATATATATATATATATATATATATATATATATATATAATAAAAAGGCTTAAACATTAATATTCCATGGTCATGATTTATTCCATTGGAATCGTAAATACGATACAATTCATCAGACCTACAAATTCAAAAAGACAACAGAAAAAACTACTCCGGAAATCAAAAACAGAATTTAGAGAGAGAGTAAAATAATATTTTATATATATATATATAATATTATCTATATATATATATATATATATATATATATATATATATATATATATATATATATATATATATATATATATATATATATATATATCTATCTATCTATATGTATATATATATATATATATATATATATATATATATATATATATATATATACGCTTCTTTGTTACTAGATCCAACAAATGAATCACTTTCATTCTAATCCATTCAGTTGCAATGAAATTTCATATAGCATGCTGTTCACGAAGTTCAAATTAACCCACGATAATTAATTAAATTAACTTAATAAGCGCATTTTTTACATTTTTCATCAAACCAAGAATTTATTCCCATGAAGCATGCAACAATTTTTCATCATGACGACTTGGGCCGAACAAAAGTCCACAGTGTAGCTGAATGCCAAGAAAGTTGCCGAAAAAAGCCTAGTTGCCATTCATTTGAAGTCAAAATGTGTATTGGTTGTTAGAATCTCAAATGCGACCAGTCCACTGTAAACTTTCTAAAATATAAAATAAAACCAAGTCGTGATGGATGGAGCATTTACCTTTTGAATCCGTGTACGTATTGATGAGAATAAATGTCAAATTCTCTCTGTTTTATAATTATTCGTCAATTAATTATTATATTATTTTGTTATAGTTTAAGATTAAATCTAAAATAATTTCTAATTCTATTTCTCAATTTTATTCATCAAGAAATAAAATAACATTTCATTCAATTATATATTCATCAGACAGTTAATCAAACCCTTTTGAATCAAACTTGATTTTCATTAGAGAATGCCTTGTAGTGATCGAAAAAGACAATAATCGGTTGGTGCACGGTCAGCTGAATATGGTGGGTGTGGGTAGAACAGATCAACCATGTCCCAAATATTTTCCTGTGTTATTTTTGCTAAACTTAAACTTGGGTTGTCATGGAGGAGGACAATATTTTTCTTATTGACACGCGCAGAGAGCTTTTCGGCCAAAGTTTTATGGACATGGTACAGCTGCTAGATATATAAATGTGCATTTAGTATTGAATTGCATTTATGAACTCTAAATGAATAATAACCTGAACATACCACCACACGGACGACATGACATTTCTTCCGTGGATCCCAACTTTGGGTTCGATTATATAGATTTATCCTTGTCGATTCACTGCCCTTTGCATTAAACATTGTCGTATATAACCGATTTTTCATCAACTGCTAGAATATTTGAAGGAACGGTAAGTTAGGATAATGCATTCATTATTGCAATTAGTTCTATTTGTAACCTAGGAAGGTTACTGAATAAGATAATCACACGAAGGTTGGTAATGCACGATAATACTTAGGACAAGAACAACGCATGTAAGATTCGCCAGCGGCGCATTAGAAGTAACCAACAGCTAGAAGTGAGTCAAGTGAATTCCACAATGAATCTCCAACTG
>CAHIKZ030004295.1:0-5000 GCA_903632075.3 Acanthosepion pharaonis
TGATCTCTGGTTTATTTTTATACTTTTGACAATTCAATTCAGGGTATATTTGGATTTTTGTGTGCATATATGTTTGTGCGAGTCTGTGTTTATGTGTGTGCCCATGTATGTGAACGTATGTACGCGTGCACATATACAAACATATACGCACACACTTATCCAAACGTGTATGTTTATGCGTTCGTGTATGCGCGTCTAACTGCGCGTTTGTGTTTGTGTGTGTATTTGTGTTAACTCTATATGTATTTTTTGTAGGTTGTGTTATTTCTTTCTTTTTATGTGCCATGTCCTTTCAGGACGTAGGCGATCATGGCTCTCCACCTCATCTATCTCTTGCAGCACTCAGATCACGTTCTATCATCCACTTCCTTAAGCCTGCCAGGTATGTCAAACGTTGTTTGCCCTTGTCTCGCTTTCCCTCTATTCGACCCGTGAGTATCAGATTCTCCAGGCCTTCCTTCCTCATTATGTATCCCAGAAACTTCAGCTTCCTCTTTCTGATATTAAGTATAAGCCTCCTCCTTGTTGGCAACCTCTCTAAGATCTCATCGTTGCTCAGACGCTCGGTCCATGTTATCCTCAGCATCCTTCTGTAGAACCACATCTCTGTCGCCTTGAGTCTATCCTTCTTTGAGGAAATCGTCCAACAATCGCTGCTGTAAAGAAGGAGCTATTCTATTTCTTTTTATGTGCCATGTCCTTTCAGGACGTAGGCGATCATGGCACTCCACCTCTTTCTATCCCTTGCAGCTCTCAGCAAGTTCCTTCTCTCTGTTTCTTCCCCCAGACCACGTCCTGCCGTCCACTTGCTTAAATCCGCCAGGCATGTCACGCGTTGTTTTCCCTTGTCTCTCTTTCACTCTATTCGACCTGTGAGTATCAGATTCTCCAGGCCCTCCTTCCTCATTATGTGTCCTAGAAAATTCAGCCTGTCACGTTTGAATGTTGACTTCAATGTTTACTTTATATATATATATATATATATATATATATATATATATATATATATACTACATGCCTCATTATAGATTTTATTTAATTATTCTTGTATTGGTCTAAGTGTTTTCTATTCTGGACACAAAGTGTGTCAAATGTTCTATATTCCCGAATGCTTTTGGCTATTCTATCAGCCATTATCAAATTTTTTTTTTAACTGAACGTGTACATTTTTCTATGTTTCTCCAGTGATGGGAATGTTTGTTTTATTTTCTGAATACGGTCAGCACTCTGTGGCCGTGTTCAGAATTGATGTTATTGACTTTAGAAACGCACATGAAAATCTGTACATTCAGTTAAGAATAAATGTTAAAAAACATCCTTGATAGAATAGCTTCGTCGAATAGAATAACGGAAGGGCTCAGTTCTATAGAACATTTGGGCAATTTTTTATACTCAATGTCTAGAAAAGAAAACATTTGCATATATATATATATATATATATATATATATATATATATATATATATATATATTTATATACAATTTTATACAATATATAAATTTAGTATGTATATATATATATATATATACTAAATTTATTCAGACATCACGAGATTAACACAAGTTTGGACACGACAATCACAAGAGATGCTCAAAATGGTGACCTTTATCTGCCAGACGGTGAACACGAATTCAATATAGTCTTTCCCCTTTCCGTCTTTCTAATTGAGAAGATGGAAGATAACTATTGACATTGCATATAAATTTTAATCGTTTCTCTGCAAGCAAGGCAATAAAGCCACTAAGACACAAGGGGTTACTGTGTGCAAAAGAATATGAGAAAAAGAAAAACATTATTAAGCAGAGAAAACAATAAAGGAACATGAATTAAGAAGACAGAAGATAACGATTGACATTGCATTTCAATTTTTGAAGATCAAATTGAGAATATGAGAAAAAGAAAACACTATTAAGGAGAGAGGACAATAAAAGAACAAGAATTAAGAAGACAGCAGATAACGATTGACATTGCATTTAAATTTTAGAAGATCAAATTGAGAATATGAGAAAAAGAAAACACTATTAAGGAGAGAGGACAATAAAAAGAACAAGAATTAAGAAGACAGAAGATAACGATTGACATTGCATTTAAATTTTGAAGATCAAATGGGTTAATTAGAGAAAAAAAAAAATTACTATTAAGGAGAGGACAATAAAAGAACAAGATTTAAGAAGACAGAAGATAACGATTGACATTGCATTTTAAATTTTAGAAGATCAAATTGAGAATATGAAAAAAGAAAAAACTACTATTAAGGAGAGAGGACAAAAAAAAGAACAAGAATTAAGAAGACAGAAGATAACGATTGACATTGCATTAAAAATTTAAGAAGATCAAATGAGAAATGAAAAAGAAAAACACTATTAAGGAGAGAGGACAATAAAAAGAACAAGAATTAAGAAGACAGAAGATAACGATTGACATTGCATTTAAATTAAAGAAGATCAAATTGAGAATATGAGAAAAAGAAAACACTATTAAGGAGAGAGGACAATAAAAAGAACAAGAATTAAGAAGACAGAAGATAACGATTGACATTGCATTTAAATTTTTGAAGATCAAATTTAAAAAAGAAAAAGAAAACAAATTAAGAGAGAGAGGACAAAAAAAGAACAAGAATTAAGAAGACAGACAATAAAGAACATTGCATTTAAAAGAAGAAAAATTTAGAATATAACGAAAGAAAAACACTATTAAGGAGAGAGGACAATAAAAGAACAAGAATTAAGAAGAAGAAGATAACGATTGACATTGCATTTAAATTTTTGCAAGATCAAAGGGGTGAAAATGAGAAAAAGAAAACACTATTAAGGAGAGAGGACAATAAAAGAACAAAATTAAGAAGACAGAAGATAACGATTGACATTGCATTTAAATTTTGAAGATCAAATGTTGAGAATATGAGAAAAAGAAAACTACTATTAAGGAGAGGACAATAAAAGAACAAGAATTAAGAAGACAGAAGATAACGATTGACATTGCATTTAAATTTTTTGAAGGCAATCAAATGAGAATATGAGAAAAGAAAACACTATTAAGGAGAGAGGACAATAAAAGAACAAGAATTAAGAAGACAGAAGATAACGATTGACATTGCATTTAAAATTTAGAAGAATCAAATTGAGAATATGAGAAAAGAAAACACTATTAAGGAGAGAGGACAATAAAAGAACAAGAATTAAGAAGACAGAAGATAACGATTGACATTGCAAAAATTTTAGAAGATCTAAAATTGAGAATATGAGAAAAAAAAAACACTATTAAGTTAGAGGACAATAAAAGAACAAAAATTAAGAAGACAGAAGATAACGATTGACATTGCATTTAAATTTTAGAAGATCAAATTGAGAATATGAGAAAAAGAAAACACTATTAAGGAGAGAGAAGAACAAAAAAAAGACAGAAGAATTGAGAAGACAGAATTTAACGATTGACATTGCATTTAAAATTTTAGAAGATCAAATTGAGAATATGAGAAAAAAGAAAACACTATTAAGGAGAGAGGACAATAAAAGAACAAGAATTAAGAAGATAAGAAGATAACGATTGACATTGCATTTAAATTTTAGAAGATCAAATTGAGAATATGAGAAAAAAGAAAAAACTATTAAGAGAGAGGACAATAAAAGAACAAGAATTAAGAAGATAGAAGATAACGATTGACATTTGCATTTAAATAGGCACTGATTCAGAAATCAAATTGAGAATAATGAAAAAAAAAAACACTATTAAGGAGAGGACAATAAAAGAACAAGAATTAAGAAGACAGAAGATAACGATTGACATTGCATTTAAATTTTAGAAAGTCATTCAAATTGAGAATGAATTTGTAGACTATGAGAAAAGAAAACACTATTAAGGAGAGAGGACAATAAAAGAACAAGAATTAAGAAGAAAAGAAGATAACGATTGACATTGCATTTAAATTTTAGAAGATCAAATTGAGAATATGAGAAAAAGAAAACACTATTAAGGAGAGAGGACAATAAAAGAACAAGAATTAAGAAGACAGAAGATAACGATTGACTTTGCATTTAAAATTTTGAAGATCAAATTGAGAATATGAGAAAAAGAAAACACTATTAAGGAGAGAGGACAATAAAAAGAACAAGAATTAAGAAGACAGAAGATAACGATTGACATTGCATTTAAATTTTGAAGATCAAATTGAGAATATGAGAAAAAGTGAAAACACTATTAAGAGAGAGAGGACAATAAAAAGAACAAGAATTAAGAAGACAGAAGATAACGATTGACATTGCAAAAAAAATTTTAGAAGATCAAATTGAGAATAAAAAAAAATTAAAAAAACACTGAGAAAAAGGAGAGGAGGAATATAAAAGAACAAGAATTAAGAAGACAGAAGATAACGATTGACATTGCATTTAAATTTTTGAAGATCAAATTGAGAATATGAGAGAAAAAAAAAAACACTATTAAGGAGAGAGGACAATAAAAGAACAAGAATTAAGAAGACAGAAGATAACGATTGACATTGCATTTAAATTTTTGAAGATCAAATTGAGAATAAAAGAAAAAAAAAATTATTATGAGAGAGGACAATAAAAGAACAAGAATTAAAAAATCAAGAAGACAGAAGATAACGATTGACATTGCATTTAAAATTTTTGAAGAAATATTTGAGAATATGAGAAAAAAAAACAAAGAGAGAGAAACAATAAAAGAACAAGAATTAAGAAGACAGAAGATAACGATTGACATTGCATTTCAATTTTGAAGATCAAATTGAGAATATGAGAGAAAAAGAAAACACTATTAAGGAGAGAGGACAATAAAAAGAACAAGAATTAAGAAGACAGAAGATAACGATTGACATTGCATTTAAATTTTGAAGATCAAATTGAGAATTCCAGAAAAAAAAAAACACTATTAAGGAGAGAGGACATGTATTAAGGAAAAAGAACAAGAATTAAGAAGACAGAAGATAACGATTGACATTGCATTTAAATTTTGAAGATCAAATTGACAAATATGATGAG
>CAHIKZ030004295.1:12500-25000 GCA_903632075.3 Acanthosepion pharaonis
TATTTTCCCGCGTCTTAGTCACCATTTTGTCTCGTCTGTGAAGTACACACTCAACCGGCCATAAAATTGGAGACACATTTTTTTGATTTCTTTCTTATCGTCTGAATAAGAAATTAAAAAAAAAAAAAAAAGTTAAATTGATTTTAACATTTTTGAAAAACAGGATCGTAAAGAAACTCGAACTCTAATCCTTATGGAGTATAAATTTAAACCGAAGCCTTCTTTTTTCTTTGCGTTGAAAAATATGACGATAAATTACATCCGGGAACAAGGCCTCTGGTCGGGTAGTTTTGAGGAGCATGGAGCCACATCTTAATTGCCGTTGTTTTCGGGTCCACCCTGACCCACACTTCTAGCACCTGTTAGGGCCCCAGCTATAAGCAAATACCTAATGCAAACTGGGATCAAATCACTATGAAATTGTTATATAGGAATAAAGTTTCGCTATCGACACTTGAGGTTATTAATATAGACCGCCAGTTGAGCAAAACATTATATCCGATTATTGAATTAAAAAACCCACGTGAGTTTTATGGAAATATATATATATATATGACGTCTATATTGACAACCATTTCTATTCTATCCTCTATAATATTCTATAACCATTTAGGTCTATCCTCTATAAACTATTTTGATCACTATTTCTATTCAATCCTCTAATATTCGATCGCATATTTGATATCCTCTATTACTATTCTGATCATGATTTTAGTCTATCCTCTATTAAATTCAGATCAAATTTCTAGTCTATCCTCTATTAATATTCTGATCAGGATTTCTATTTATCCATTATTATTTATATTCTGATCACCATTTCTAGTCTATCCTCTATTAATATTCTGATCACCATTTCAGTCTATCCTCTATTAATAGAGGATCTCTATTTCTATTCTATTTCTATTAATATTCAGATCACCATTTCTATTCTATCCTCTATTAATATTCGGATCTGCCATTTCTAGTCTATCCTCTATTAATATTCTGATCACCATTTCTATTCTATCCTCTATTAATATTCTGATCACCATTTCTAGTCTATCCTCTATTAATATAGGATCACCATTTCTATTCTATCCTCTATTAATATTCAGATCACCATTTCTAGTCTATCCTCTATTAATATTCTGATCACCATTTCTAGTCTATCCTCTATTAATAAAGAGATCGCCATTTCTATTCTATCCTCTATTAATATTCTGATCACCATTTCTAGTCTATCCTCTATTAATATTCTGATCACCATTTCTAGTCTATCCTCTATTAATATTCAGATCACTATTTCTATTCTATCCTCTATTAATATTCAGATCACTATTTCTAGTCTATCCTCTATTAATATTCTGATCACCATTTCTAGTCTATCCTCTATTAATATTCTGATCACCATTTCTATTCTATCCTCTATTAATATTCTGATCACCATTTCTAGTCTATCCTCTATTAATATTCTGATCACCATTTCTAGTCTATCCTCTATTAATATTCTGATCACCATTTCTAGTCTATCCTCTATTAATATTCGAATCACCATTTCTAGTCTATCCTCTATTAATATTCGGATCACCATTTCTATTCTATCCTCTATTAATATTCAGATCACCATTTCTAGTCTATCCTCTATTAATATTCGGATCACCATTTCTAGTCTATCCTCTATTAATATTCGGATCACCATTTCTATTCTATCCTCTATTAATATTCGGAAAATTCTATTTCTAGTCTATCCTCTATTAATATTCTGACCATTTCTATTCTAATCCTCTATTAATATTCTGATCTCCATTTCTATTCTATCCTCTATTATTATTGGATCCATTTCTATTCTATCCTCTATTAATATTCTGATCACCATTTCTAGTCTATCCTCTATTAATATTCTGATCACCATTTCTAGTCTATCCTCTATTAATATTCTGATCACCATTTCTAGTCTATCCTCTATTAATATTCTGATCACCATTTCTAGTCTATCCTCTATTAATATTCTGATCACCATTTCTAGTCTATCCTCTATTAATATTCTGATATCCATTTCTATTCTATTCTCTATTCCTATTCTGATATCCATTTCTAGTCTATCCTCTATTAATATTTTGATCACCATTTCTAGTCTATCTCTATTAATATTCGGATCACTATTTCTATTCTATCCTCTATTACTATTCAGATCACCATTTCTCTTCTATCCTCTATTAATATTCTGATCACCATTTCTATTCTATCCTATTAAAATTCTGATCGTTTTTTAGTCTATCCTCTATTTTATAATTGATCACCATTTCTAGTCTATCCTCTATTAATATTCTGATCTCTTATTTCTAGTCTATCCTCTATTAATATTCGGATCACCATTTCTATTCTATCCTCTATTAATATTCTGATCACCATTTCTAGTCTATCCTCTATTAATATTCTGATCACCATTTCTAGTCTATCCTCTATTAATATTCTGATCCTACCATATTCTAGTCTATCCATTATTACTATTCTGATCACCATTCCTATTCTATCCTCTATTATTATTGATCAGTAAATTTCTATTCTATCCTCTATTAATATACGGACTTCCATTTCACATTCTATCCTCTATTAATGAGGAAGATCACCATTTCTAGTCTATCCTCTATTAATATTCGGATCTATCCATTTCTATTCTATCCTCTATTAATATTTTGATCACCATTTCTAGTCTATCCTCTATTAATATTTGAAAACCATTTAGTCTATCCTCTATTAATATTCTGTCACCATTTCTATTCTATCCTCTATTAATATTCTGATATATCCATTTCTAGTCTATCCTCTATTAATATTCTGATCACCATTTCTATTCTATCCTCTATTAATATTCTGAAACCATTTCTAGTCTATCCTCTATTAATATTCTGATCACCATTTCTAGTCTATCCTCTATTAATATTCTGATCACCATTTCTAGTCTATCCTCTATTAATATTCGGATCACCATTTTCTAGTCTATCCTCTATTAATATTCTGATCACCATTTCTAGTATATCCTCTATTAATATTCTGATCACCATTTCTAGTCTATCCTCTATTAATATTCTGATCACCATTTCTAGTCTATCCTCTATTACTATTCTGATCACCATTTCTAGTCTATCCTCTATTACTATTCGGATCACCATTTCTAGTCTATCCTCTATTAATATTCTGATCACCATTTCTAGTCTATCCTCTATTAATATTCGGATCACCATTTCTAGTCTATCCTCTATTAATATTCTGATCACCATTTCTAGTCTATCCTCTATTAATATTCGGATCACCATTTCTAGTCTATCCTCTATTAATATTCTGATCTCCATTTCTAGTCTATCCTCTATTAATATTCTGATCTCCATTTCTATTCTATCCTCTATTAATATTCGGATCTCCATTTCTAGTCTATCCTCTATTAATATTCTGATCATCCATTTCTATTCTATCCTCTATTAATATTCGGATCACTATTTCTAGTCTATCCTCTATTACTATTGATCACAATTTTAGTCTATCCTCTATTACTATTCTGATCATTTCTAGTCTATCCTCTATTAATATTCTGATCACCATTTCTAGTCTATCCTCTATTAATATTCGGATCTATTTTAGTCTATCCTCTATTAATATTCTGATCACCATTTCTAGTCTATCCTCTATTAATATTCTGATCACCATTTCTAGTCTATCCTCTATTACTATTCTGATCACCATTTCTAGTCTATCCTCTATTAATATTTCTGATCACCATTTCTAGTCTATCCTCTATTATGAAGGATTCTGATTCTAGTCTATCCATTTCTAGTCTATCCTCTATTAATATTCTGATCACCATATTTCTATTCTATCCTCTATTAATATTCTGATCACCATTTCTAGTCTATCCTCTATTAATATTCTGATCACCATTTCTGGTCTATCCTCTATTAATATTTTGATCACCATTTCTAGTCTATCCTCTATTAATATTCTGATCACCATTTCTAGTCTATCCTCTATTAATATTCTGATCACCATTTCTAGTCTATCCTCTATTAATATTCTGATCACCATTTCTAGTCTATCCTCTATTAATATTCAGATCACCATTTCTAGTCTATCCTCTATTAATATTCTGATCACCATTTCTATTCTATCCTCTATTAATATTCGGATCATCCATTTCTATTCTATCCTCTATTAATATTCTGATCATCCATTTCTAGTCTATCCTCTATTAATATTCTGATCACCATTTCTAGTCTATCCTCTATTAATATTCGGATCACCATTTCTAGTCTATCCTCTATTAATATTCGGATCACCATTTCTAGTCTATCCTCTATTAATATTCGGATCACCATTTCTAGTCTATCCTCTATTAATATTCGGATCACCATTTCTAGTCTATCCTCTATTAATATTCTGATCTATTAAATTCCATTTCTAGTCTATCCTCTATTAATATTCTGATCACCATTTCTAGTCTATCCTCTATTAATATTCGGATCACCATTTCTAGTCTATCCTCTATTAATATTCTGATCACCATTTCTAGTCTATCCTCTATTAATATTCTGATCACCATTTCTAGTCTATCCTCTATTAATATTCTGATCACCATTTCTAGTCTATCCTCTATTAATATTCTGATCACCATTTCTAGTCTATCCTCTATTAATATTCTGATCACCATTTCTAGTCTATCCTCTATTAATATTCTGATCACCATTTCTAGTCTATCCTCTATTAATATTCTGATCACCATTTCTAGTCTATCCTCTATTAATATTCTGATCACCATTTCTATTCTATCCTCTATTAATATTCAGATCACCATTTCTATTCTATCCTCTATTAATATTCTGATCACCATTTCTATTCTATCCTCTATTAATATTTGATCACCATTTCTAGTCTATCCTCTATTACTATTCGGATCACCATTTCTAGTCTATCCTCTATTAATATTCGGATCACCATTTCTAGTCTATCCTCTATTAATATTTAGATCTCTATTTCTATTCTATCCTCTATTAATATTCTGATCACCATTTCTATTCTATCCTCTATTAATATTCTGATCACCATTTCTAGTCTATCCTCTATTAATATTCTGACCTCCATTTCTGTTCTATCCTCTATTAATATTCAGATCACCATTTCTATTCTATCCTCTATTAATATTCTGATCACCATTTCTAGTCTATCCTCTATTAATATTCTGATCACCATTTCTAGTCTATCCTCTATTAATATTCTGATCACCATTTCTAGTCTATCCTCTATTAATATTCTGATCACCATTTCTAGTCTATCCTCTATTAATATTCAGGATCACCATTTCTAGTCTATCCTCTATTAATATTCGATCTCCATTTCTAGTCTATCCTCTATTAATATTCAGATCACCATTTCTATTCTATCCTCTATTACTATTCGGATCACTATTTCTAGTCTATCCTCTATTACTATTCTGATCACCATTTCTAGTCTATCCTCTATTAATATTCAGGATCACCATTTCTAGTCTATCCTCTATTAATATTCTGATGCATTTCTATTCTATCCTCTATTAATATTCTGATCACCATTTTGTTCAATCCTCTATTAATATTCAGATCACCATTTCTATTCTATCCTCTATTAATATTCTGATCACCATTTCTATTCTATCCTCTATTAATATTCAGATCACCATTTCTAGTCTATCCTCTATTAATATTCAGATCACTATTTCTAGTCTATCCTCTATTAATATTCTGATC
Organism: Acanthosepion pharaonis; assembly: GCA_903632075.3. Lineage (NCBI taxonomy): Eukaryota > Metazoa > Mollusca > Cephalopoda > Sepiida > Sepiidae > Acanthosepion > Acanthosepion pharaonis. The sequence goes on from CAHIKZ030004295.1 coordinate 18,254, forward strand.
ACCATTTCTAGTCTATCCTCTATTAATATTCAGATCACCATTTCTAGTCTATCCTCTATTAATATTCATATCTCCATTTCTATTCTATCCTCTATTAATATTCAGATCACCATTTCTAGTCTATCCTCTATTAATATTCAGATCACCATTTCTAGTCTATCCTCTATTAATATTCAGATCACCATTTCTATTCTATCCTCTATTAATATTCAGATCACCATTTCTAGTCTATCCTCTATTAATATTCAGATCACCATTTCTAGTCTATCCTCTATTAATATTCAGATCACCATTTCTATTCTATCCTCTATTACTATACTGATCTCTATTTCTAGTCTATCCTCTATTGAAATACGGACCGCTGTTCTCGACACTATTCATTATACTATTTCTATATTCAGATCCCTATTCTGTGGTTACTTTTCGAGCGAGTATTATCGAGCAGGTGCTAGTAGTGCGAGTGATATTCGAAGGTTTCTGGCACTGTTCAACAGCGTTACTATAGTTGTATCTGCGATTGCAAAGTCTCTACTACAACGAGCATTTACGAAAGTGACAACGAGTATTCGTTGACATTACAAAAGTGGCAACGGGTGTTCGTTGACATCACAAAAGAAAGTAGAAAAATACATTTTTATAGTAAAAAAAAATTTGAGCAATACATTTTTGTAAATAAATAAATATTACCAGCAATAGATTTTGGTAAAAGACATTACCAAAACTCGCAAGAAAATTAAATTTCGTCATTAAATGACCCATAAAGTGTTGATATGCCGCTAAACAAATAATATATTACGACCATTTAGCTTAAAGTTTATATTTTCTTGATTTCAGATGAAAACTTAGAGATATTCGAACATTTAATCCGGGAAAATTTCAGATTTCCTATTTTAATATTCTGGTAAATCTTAATTCTTCAGATCATGATTGAGTAAAACCATGGCGAGTTCTACGACAATAAAATATCCTTAGAATTTCCCTCATCGCATTGTTAAATATTTAAACTCAACAACTTTAACAAAATATTTCGTTAACAATCATAAATTTGACTGCTGGTAATTATTTTAAGAAGTAAGGGGATACAAATTAAAAGATTTGTAATTGAATACGTTTTTTTCCCATTTAAACCGAAGTCTTCTATTTTCAATATATCGTGTCGTCCTGAGTATGACGATGAACTAATGATAGCAAAAATTTAAAAGACAAAATTTTAATCTTAATTGTTGTAATTCCCAAGTTCAACCCGACGCGTGGTGGTAGCACCCGTTAGGGTCCCAACTATAGGCAAATAGCTAAATCCCAAACTTTGGTGAAAAAAACGATAAAAATATAAAATACATTTTATATTAAAAATAAATGGCAATGCATTAAAAAAATATTACCAGCAATAGATTTTTCAGGAAAAAAAAATATGAACAAGACAAAAAAAAAACAGCAATAGATTTGGCTCTCTACCTAAACCGTCTTTACAAAAATCCGTCAATGAAACCTTATCTACAAACTGATTTAATTACAATAAATACATATTCTATTCATACGAACCTATCTAAAAATTGTGTCGGCATTTAAATAACCCATTGAGGCATGTTGATATTGCCGTAAAACAAAATAAACCAGGGTATGCGTCATTATTGCTTTCAATCAGTTGCAGATTATAGTTTTTGATTTGGAAATTTTTATCTAATTTGTCCTATATCTGAAAGCAGAACATTTGGGCACCTCGACATGGTGTAATGGTTAAAGCTTGTCTTTAGATTAAAAACGACTGAGTGGAAGTTCGATCCTTTCAAAATTAATTATACTTAGTTTGCCTAAAAAAAAATTCTGTTGTTGGCTTAGAAAATCGCTATCTTAGAAATTCTTATTTTGATAAATAATTTTTTTTTTCCAATGATTCTAAGACATTTTAATTGTTTTTCACTCTTCTGTCAAATTAATCCCATGTTCAATTCTTTGGTTGATTTAATCTTTTGAACTGAAAAAATATAACCGCCAATTTTCCAGTATTACCTTTTAAATTTATGGACACTGATTTGTTTTTAAAAATGAATGACAAATCACGGATATTCTAAATATTTATCTTAATAATAAATTTTAAAATGAATTAACAGTACGATGTTATTTTATTTATGATAAATTGGATTTTGGCAATAGACTTACACGATTTTTCGTTGTTCGATTTTTACAGCCGGAAAAAAATAAAACTTTTTATCACGGTCTCCAGGCTTCTCTTTTTAAAACTAGGATTTAACGTTTGCTTACAATCTCTTAAGAGGAAAATAAACTACAATTCATCTCTCATTTTGTCTCTGTCTTGAAATGTTTATCTTGAATTCTATTTCTTTAACACTTTAGTTGAAAATGTTAATTTTACATTCAAGCTTATAATGATTAAACCAAATATGAAGAAAAATTTCATCAAATGAAACTGTCCTCATCATGACTCTTTCATTCAATCATCAATACATTATAAAAAATTAATTTCAAAATTTATATCACGTTTAAAAATGGGTTCCAATTGATGTTGGGTTCGTTAAATTCAAAACTCGCAATTTTGCACTTCGAAAAGGCATGAACACACCTCTTCTTATGCAGGTATGGGTTAAATAATAACATTTAAATAAATTATTAACTGTTAAAAATTTTAGAATCTAAAATATTTTCGGGATTTAAATATGTTTTCAGACGGTTAAATAAAAAAAATTACAGAAAATGAAAGATCAATCAGTTCAAATCACTCTTCACATTAAATTTTCTATATCAATTTGTTAGGATTATATTTTAAGAATCCCATTAATGATCAATATTATGGATATAAATGTTAAGCAACATCGAGCCTGGTCAGTTCCTTTGAAAATTACTGCTTGGAATTTTTTACACATAAGCATGGATTTATTAAGCATTGAAGGCGAATTGTTATTCTATATCTAAAAGGGCAGGATGTCATTTGTGTGCTTGTGTGTCTGTAACGAATGGACGGCGACAATTTTCGACCCGGATTTGCAAAAAAATTTACATGCACATGTTGCAAGTTATCAGGAAGGCCAAGACCGACATTAAATTTCCCAAATCCCCATCGATAGTGGAAATAATCGATTTTTTTTCATGCTTCTACGGCAGTTTTCATATAGTTTGCGGCCATTTTTCTACTGGCCAGAGTGATAGCCTATAGCTGGCTGCCACGAATAGGCAGGAAGATTCTATTGGCCAGCATGAGAGCCAACAGCTGACTGACATGAATGTTAATGTTAGCATGCTAGCATGCAAAAAAAAATCGATAGCTGCAATCAGACAAGTGGGAAAAATTTAAATCTGCATGGCACTTTACTCCAATTGGCTCATTCGCTTGCTTAAACTCAACGTTGATGTTGATTCCGCAGAACTGGGTTGGGATAAAAAAGTATTTGTTGTTAACATTATTTTTTTTCATTCGGTTTTTCCAGTGGCGAGTCCTCAGATTTTTTAAATGATCGTTTTGTGTTCATTTTGTTTAGTTCTTTTTTCCGTAACAGATTTAATGTTTAGTATAGAGCTTAAAAACAATTCTCCTGTGAGATAGGCAAGAAGTTTAAAAGGCATGTAGCAACATCAGCACGGCAAAAGGCACTCCTTTAAAGGCAAGGAAGGGCAAAAATATTTTAAGTCAAGTGATAGCGATTGTTGTATGAGTTGTAGATTTTTTGAATCAAGCACGGGCAACGCCGGATTGTCCATGCTTTATTTAGTTTATAAAAGAATGGATTAGTTCTTAATTAAGAAATCACAAAACATAAAAATGTCTTAAAACCTGGTCTTTACAATTGCAAATATATATTTATCTGTATATTAGTTAAAATTCAATATTATATATATATTCTCATGGGAATTATCCTTTAATAAAGCATCTCTTTGGAAATGTCCGGAAGAATTTCTTCCTTAATTTGGAATACGAAAGGTGGAATGGTTCACCCTTGTATAAAAATCATGGTTTCAAAAGCTGTAGGTCTGAACTGGTGGTTTTGTAAAGAAATATAAAATATTTATTTTTCATGAAAGTAGCGATATTTTTAATTGTCTGTTAAAATATATAGTGAAAATGTGTTTTCATTTCCATTATCAAATATAATGTACAGCTCTTTGAACGCTGTCGAGGCTCGAAAGAGAGGAATGGACAAAGGGATATATTATAATTAAATTTACTCCATTTTGGATTTGGAGCACTCTCCCAAGATATTCAACAAAAATACACTTAAAGATCAGTTAGAGTTGAAAACATGACACAAATATTAAAAAAATTTACAAAAAAAACAACAAAACCACACACACAGATAAAAGCACATTTTTTTTTGCAGAAAAAAGAACAAATGCCCTTTTTTCTTTGAAATTTTTTTTTCAGAACAATATATTGTTCTGGGCTTAATTTCAGTATATAAAGAAAAAAAAAACTATAAAAGGTTAACTGAATTTATTGAAAACAAAGAAACTACACAAATAAAACATCCTTTACAAAATTATAAATATTGCACAATACTTTCTAAATATATAAACAAAAACAAACAAAAATCACAAAAAAATATGGAAAATAAGGAAAACAACATCAGCCTACAAAAATAAATCCTAAACTCTGTTTGGAGGAGAAAATAACTATAATTGCCTTCCCAGATCAAAACAAATTACTAAATAAACGATCAGAACTCATCGGAAAATGCAGGCACGAAAACAATTTTTTTCTACGTTATGTTAAAATCGGAAACTAAAAAAAACGAACAAAAAAAAATAAAGTAAAATAAATAAACAAAAATAAAATAAAAAATAAATTAATTAATCTGACACAATAAATAATTTCATAAATTAAGTAAATAATAAACAAATTAACAAAGTATGGATGTACATAAATGTTATGGAGTGATTTCACAGTGGAGGCTTGTATTTGTACTAAGTCGGTCCTAAAATAGGTTCGACGTACAAAACGTTAGGAACTTCATATAATAAGTATAACGCAGAGAAATCTAGTTGTAGTCGCTGATACTTTAGTATCCGACTAATTGTCGTCCGGCATCGACTGACTGACCGACCCACTCAGCGACTTCACGACTAACTCGTTACTACTACTACTACTACTCGTACTTATTATAAGAGGGAGAGTCTATTAACTATAGAATAGGTGTGTTCCACTATAATAAAAACACAAATAGTCGAGACAAAAACACATGGCCTGATGATTGCGTTTAAGCATGAAACAGATTGTTGCCGTTAGGTGTTGACCTCAATGTTTTACTTTTATATTTTCATATACTTCTATTTTAATATCCCGCACTTTAACTCATAAAATAGAAATAATTTAAAACTAGATTTTAATCATTTTATATATATATATATATATATATATATATATATATTTTGATATATATCCCCTGATGACCCAGAACCCGGTTAAAGGGGTTATGGTGAAAAGAACTTATACAATGGAATCTTTGTAAATCTTTTTTTATGCAAACATATCTGCTCTGAATTTTACATTTGAGCTCTCTGGATATCATCCTCCTCATGGTCTACTAATATACGGATTACCTAAATTAAACATAAATATATATATATATATATATATATATATATATATATATATATATATATATATTGTGTTTGTATTAAAGCACAAATTTTTCATTGATGCATGTTTTCATTAAAAAATATAGACAAGTTTTTTTTTTATTTTATGTTAAATTCTTTCATATTGTCTGATAAGCTTAATAACATTATCATTTGAAAGACGAAAAATGAAATCACCATATTGATACATTTTTTAAATCCTATCTAAGCTTTCGGCTTACATAAGCCATTATCAAAGATGACAATTACATTTCAATATATCAAACAATACACGGACGAAACAATAATGATAGTTTTTTTTTTTTTTTTTTGCATGAAAAATTCAAAGCAACGACAAACACGTGTATCCGAGAAGATGAGGAAGCGAAAATCTTGTCGCAGTTCGTGACGTCACACATGAATTTGATGGAAATAAAAAACGAGAATGAAATTATTTGGGAAGCCGTTGGTATAAACCAATAAATTTGTTTATCAATATAGGCATTTAAGAATATTTGTTGCGATTTGCAATCCACTCTTAATTAGATTGAATTTAAACATGTATCAATATGGTGATTTCCTTTCGTTTCGTTTAATGATAATGTTATTCGCTTATCAGACAATAAGAAATATAAAAACTTGTTTTTAAAAAATAAATAGACAAACGTGTCTATATTATTTAATGAAACATGCATCAGTGAAAAACTGCATTTTTTAACACACACACACAGACAGACAGACAGACAGAGAGAGGGGGGAGAGAGAGGAGTAATGGATAGCGGCTTGGATTGAGGAATCGAAGAGCCGAGTTCGAATTCTAGTCAAATCCATTACATTTTTTTACGTACTAATACCCTTAGGAAAGGTATGAATGTTCTTCTCTTCCTCCAGGTATGGGTAAATCGCAGGACAGATTGATGGCAACTGGTCTAGGAGAAGGACAATCTGATTTCAAAACCTGCGGAGGGTCGTTTGGTATTCAGCTCTTCAAACGGTGTGGATGGTCCTGCACGAAACCTTCACCATTATAATCAAATCTCATGTGCTGTTGTCGGGCTGTCGGTACTTTAGGAACTGATCTGCTTTCGCCTTAATACGTCGTATTATCTTTTGGAGTATAATATATATATATATATATATATATATATATATATATATATATATATATATATATATATA
>CAHIKZ030004295.1:27500-30000 GCA_903632075.3 Acanthosepion pharaonis
TGCAAAAACGTGTTTTCATGACAAAAAATTATTTTAATTTGAAACTTTTCTAAAATTTAAAATTAAAAAAAGTTTTATGTGCAATAAAACACACAGACACGCACAGACAGACACATAGGCACACAGCCACACACGCGAAGGCAAAACAAACAACACTCACATTAAATAGTAATAATAATAATATTGAAAGCCCTAGCGCACGGCAGTAGTCGAAGAAGAGCGAATCCTTCTTGGCTATGTGTTTTTATTGTGCCTTTCTAGCAGAAAGGATGAAAAACTACAACAACTGCATCGCTCGCTCCTTCATTCGTGACGTAACACAGGGCGTCTTACGAGAATTTTCAGGGCCATTTTTTAGTCCCGAAACGCGATTGTATTTGAGTGTAAAACCTCATAGACATATTCTTCGTGTAAAACAATTTCAGATTCTTACATTTTCGCTGAATTTTACAATTGCAAAAGTGTTTGCTGAAAAAAAATTTTTAGGGATGATACCGTTTGTGTAAGGGGAGGCACAAAATGGAGGCCGATATTATTTAAGGCATGCGCGTTTCCACCATGATATGTACAGAGGAACGAGCAGCACCCACAACACATTAAAAATATAGACACAAGCCAGTATTGCACAGACGCTCGCAATTTACACTCACATCGATTTCAATGCATTATTTTAAATAAATATATCAAGGAACGATATCAAATTTGTATAAAAAAAAAAATCAAAATTAAAAAAAAAAGCTGAAACGGAAACAAAAAAAAAAATTAAATCACAGAGACATGCGAAAATCGTAGACCCACACACATGCGTCTGTTTAAAGGTATACAGGCATGCATCGGGGTGTATGCATACGGGTAGCTAAACTGGTTAGATTAATCTCATATGTACACACCCATCGACATCTACGGGCACCCGCTAGACATGCAAATTCAGGCAGAGGTGAATACATCAGGATCGAACTGACACAGGCGAGAATGTGTTTACAATTCACAGAATATATGCAGCAGAACACATATAGATTAACGCGTGTATGAATACAAGTTTCAGCTTTGCGGACACACGAAAAAAACAAAAACGCTGGTAATCATATATATATATATATATATATATATATATATATATATATATATATATATATATATATATATATATATATATATGTATGTATGTAGCAATGAACACTGGCTTACTTCAGCAAAAGGCACTACATCACACGCATGGAGGCAAACGTATGTATATTACTTTTTTCGTTTATATAAATGTCTGTAGAATTTCATATATGCAAACACGCATTACCTTTTCCATAATATAAATATGTGTGTGTGTGTGTGTGTGGCACACGCGCGTGTGTGTGTGTATGGGAATGAGTTTGTGTGTGGACACATGAATATGCATATGTTCATTTATGTATATTTTTCTGCGTGAGTAATATTATCAGTGATAGTAAATATTTAATTATATATATATATATATATATATATATATATATATATATATATTCTATGTATTTGGGCACCTTATCTGGGAAAGAATATTCGTACGTTAGAAAAAGAAATGACAAAAATACAACAGACCCAGAATGTATGTATATATCTTTACTGATATATATATATATATAAACATAAAAGATATATTTTCTGTTTTGTTTTTTGGAATTTGTAGGTCTGATGAATTGGGTCGTTATTACGATTCCAATGTAATAAATTATAACCATGGAATATTAGTGTTTGAGCCTTTTATATTATATATATATATATTTATATATATATATATATATATATATATATATATATGTGTGTGTGTGTGTGCAAACATGTAAACAAACATGTAAAGCGAATATATATATATATATAATATATATATATATATATATATATATATATATATATATGTGTGTGTGTGTGTGTGTATAATTTATACAAATGTTAGCATATTTTGTTTAATCCGGTTTTCTTAACGTACAAACTCATCAAAAGATGAATGATCATTTTGAAAAAAACCTTCGCATACACCCATTTAAAAAAATAAATACACATAAATATTGATGTTTTTTTTTTCGTTGTATATATACATTTGAGCGGGTATACCTTCTTATGTAAATATATTTATGTTAATAGGATTATTTTAAGTACCTATTTCGAAGGCATAGTTATTTTCATTTTCACTTTTGATCTTACATCTTTTTTAAGTTTAAGCAATTATTTTAAGGAACACATAGAGGCGATTTGCTCTTTAAAATCCTGGATCTCATTAGCATTGTTGCCCTGACGAATAGCTACTGATGGGAATGCTTGATTATGTAAGGATCCTGATTATGCAACTAGCGAGCGCGAATTTTCATGCTTGCGGTTGTGTCTTATTTATACACGTGTGTGCATCTCTGTCTCCATTTCAATGTTTCTCCTTCTTTTAGACGCGTGTAAGAAATGTTAATTTTCAGGTGCACAAATATATGCATGGTTGTACAGAAACAAAATTGACATCTACACACATATATATATA
>CAHIKZ030004296.1:0-37500 GCA_903632075.3 Acanthosepion pharaonis
TGAAAGCATAAACTAAACCATTCAAATTAATTCTTTCATTAGTTTTTCTTTTTAAAATACCAATCTACGATGAAAAGAAAGTACCTTTCATGAACAATCACCATTGTTGATCACCCATTCTGCTTAAGGTAAAGAATGAGACAGGTGAAGATTGGTGAGGGGGAACATTTAATGTACTACAAAAGAAATAACTGAACACCATCTGTCAAAGGGGGTGGGTGACAATGGATGGAGCAGTGGTTTCAGGGAGACTGAATTGTCCTATTACTTGCTACATTGAAATATTAATCCTTGGATTCCAAAATAATATTGCAGGGAGAGATGGACATAAATATCCCCCCCCCTCCAAACCTCTAACTTTATCAGTGTAAGATGGGTTTTAAAAATAATCTGCTACAGAAAGAAAACTTCAATAAAAACTAAGATCTTCTGATTATATGAGTTCTTTTGTTTCTTTTGCTAAAGGACGGGAACATTAAAAAAAAGATCTAAAAAAAAAAAAAAAAAATGCATTTTCAATTAACTTGAAAACAAACTTCTTCATTCAGACAAAGCTGCTAGAAAATGCATACTTTAACTTGGTACTTACAATTATCAACTTCTTTGGCATTATCAATTTTATTTATTTGCTGAACCAGCAAAGGGCATTACTGTGGAAAGGCAAATTTCAGTCATTCCTCTCTTTCAGTCCTCAGTCAGTCTCTCATACTCACTCTCAACATTAGTAGAGTCACTACTCTATCATGTTTGAGCCAGAATTCACAGCACCCAGCAAGAAATGAATGTGAGCAAGAACTGGTTTGCAACACTACCATGCTATTAATTACTCTATGGTTTTAGAACTCTTAGTGAAGCAGATTTGTGGAAACACAAACCTTGGACTTTTCAAGTATTACACAAGAAACTGCCCCTCCAAACTTTAAAATATTTTCACACTTACCCTCACTATAAAAAGCCTGTGTTTAGTAGAAATGGCAAGAAAGGGCTACCAGTTTCTTTCAGATAAATTCATATTTGAAAGCATTTGTTTTGGTTGTAACATTTGAAAATTGCTAAACAAAGAGGAAACAGATAATGAATCTTTGATAACATCAGGAATAATCATAAAAATCACAATGTTTCTTATAGAAATGTAAAAGAGGAATTAGTCTTTAAATAATAAAAAAATACTTTGAAACTTCCTGTGGGTATTCAATGTTGAAATATCACAGTATCCAATGACTATATAGTCAATGAAGACCTTTTTTTTTCTTTTCAATCCACACTTTGTGACATCTTCCTCTCCACAAATTAAAAATATTACTGGCTGGCATTGACAAAAAAGAAAGAAAGAAAGAAAGAATGAATTTTGAAAGACATTTTTACTGAACTAAAAATATTGCCATCACAAAATGCTTATTTTTCAGACAAGAAATAAAAATTTAAATTTTGCTTTTGTGTGTGATTGGCCTCAATTGATATTATCATCATCCCATAATTCTAGCCCCTATCTTGAAAAAGGATAAAACTTGCACTGTAATTAGAACTCTAAATGCTTTATACTTATTATAAAAAAACAAACCAACTTACATCTGTCTCATAATACTTGTCACATTTACTCATGGGATACAGACTGTATCATGTTTAATAAACCACTCGAATATATATATATATATATATATATATATATATATATATTCTTTTTTTTTTTTTTTTACCAACTCCAAGAACTGTTCAAGACTACAGCTGAACCTACATTTCTCAATTTTCAATATTAGCTTACAAAATAAAAGCCATACACACACATCTTGTGTTTCAATTGCTCATTTGCAGTCAAGACATTAATAAAATAAATGATTTGTGACAGGACTCTGTAAAAACCAGTAGCTTCATTATAAAAGGAGTAATGAACACCTTAAAGTAGCACATCTTATTCAGATGTCAACTGGAGATGTTTTGTCAAACTTTTACAAGTACATGGATAGACAAACAAGGTTGAGCATATGGTTTGAAAGACTTGCCCAAGACCTAGCTTGTATATTGAGCAACCATAGCAAGTGTAAACAGACTTTGTATTAAGAGCCAAGTAGATTTTATAATTTTAGCCAGAGCCTACCATCTTATTTGTAATTCAACAAATATGCTACTCATTAAAAAAATAAAATATATATTTAGAGCATTCAGTTTGATTGCAGGGGGGACAAAGGATTAGAATAAAAGTTTACAAAATAAATAAATAAATAAAAACATGATGGCCCCCACCCATGTTTGCAGGTTAAAATCTAAACCAGCAAAGTTCAGAGCAACACAGTTGCCTCAACTGTTACCAGATATGTCCGTACATTAATATCTACACTTAACAAACTCAAAAAAATAAATTTCATTGCAGAAAAGAAATTAAAACACACACCACACCAGTAGAATTACATTTCATTAGTGTGGAGAGAAAGTGTGACATAAAATCCTTGAAGTACATATGAGTAAACCCTCTAAAAGATTTACAGATAAAAAAAAAAACAAAAAAAAAAAAAAAAACACACCCTTTGCATCTTTAAGGGTTTCTTGACTTTTTTCTTTTTTTTTTTTTTTTATACAAGTCAAAATTTGTCAGATCAAAGCAGATTGAATGTAACTTTTTTTTTTTTTTCTCTTTGAGAATTTTCATGTGATCAAACAATTGTCGAGAGAGAAAAAATAGAGCAATGTTTTGGTGCAGGGTTGAAGTAAAATTAAAAAAAAAAAAGAAAACAAAAAAAAAGAAAAAGTATTTCCTTCAGTCAAAGAAATCAAAGACCACTGCTGTTATCTTCTGGGAGGACATTGTTTGTTAAATCACTGGATAATACTTTTTCTCCATCTGTTGTTAAAATTTCAACTGGAAAGAAGGGAAAAAACAATTCAATAAAAAATATATGCAAGAAAAATCAAATAAAATCACTACAATTATATGAAAAGTTTTCACAAGTTAAGAAATTTGCTTGCAATTCACAACTTCTGAGATGAACTAAAAAAAATTGTATTTCTTTATTTAAAAGCCAAATACATTTAAACTTTACTTAAAGATCACTATGTTGTTATAACATTAAATGAACATTTTCTTCTAACTTTTTCAAGATTGTGAGTATCAGTATTGGCAAAAGTCTGATGATCCTTTTACACACTTTGTGGCGTGAGTAGTCACAGTCTAATGTAAAATAACAGAATTGTCCAACAAACAGAACTGACAGCAATAACAAGAAAAACAAAAAAGAACAGGGCAAAAAAAAAAAAATTAATATAAAACAAGCAAGCATCTAGTTAGCAAAGTCCAAATTACTGCTTATAAACAACAAATCTTCAATCTTTCCCAAATGCTCATATCTGCTCACAAAATGTACCATAATGCAAACATTGACAACATATTATCAAATGGACTAAAAGACTTTTTTTTAAAGCATTTCACCCCAAGCACAGAGTCAGTTACAGTGAGTGAAAGTGAGAAAAAACTTGATTGAGGAAAGGAAAAAGGGACAGGGATCAAGGCAACAGAAGATGGTCATCGACATTGCAAGGCAAAAGTAATATGGCAAAAAGTTCACAAACTAAGAATTGCGGTTGACACACAAGAGCAAGTTCAGATAAGCAAACGTAGTGTTCTGACTTCAAGACAAGACAAACCAGGACCAAGTCAGATGAAACTGAGAACCAGCCTATTTCATTGGCTAGGTAAAAATCACAGCATGCATTTATGTGCTTCTACTTATAAACTGAGAAGGGGGAGGAAGTATTTTGCACTCATTCCTTATAAGGATTGCAAACAACACGCTTCATAATTTATTTTTGTTTATTCTTCACTACATTGCCTTTTTACTAAACAGTCATACACTAATATTTAATATTTTTTCATTGAGGAAACAGAACTAAAAAGCAAAATCTACACAGTACACTAAAGATGTGCTGTTAAAAATAAGCAGCCCTGATTGTTACCATAAACACTTCTTTGATAAATATATCTCCACTCAAAAGCCGTTTTGGAATCCTGCTGTTGGTCACCCACATGAGCAATATGTTGACTTCAATGCAACTTATGTTTTACAATTGATCCTTCAAATACTGTTACATTAACTTCATTCAAGCACTCCTACATTACTAACACACACACACATTTCAATGCCCCTTCCAATTTTTAACAATCATTTTATGAGGGAGGTAATGAAAATTTCTCATTTTGCCCCCAATCCCCATTTCCATGACTAATCATTGGCTTTACGAAATTTGTTGGACCGATAAATTACTGCTACTTCCTTGCAGCTTAACATCAATGCAAAACAAAAAAAAAAAAAAAAAAAAAATCACTTACCTACTACATTTATATTTATACAATCATTAAAAATATTTGATAGATTTAGGAGAATTTACAGTACAGGAGGTTATACACAAATTCAGAACACAGGGAAAAATAATGAAAAATTTGAAAACATGTATACTAGTAGATAATACTCATTCCCACAATAATACAACACCTGTAACCCAAATACCATACCATGGGTCAAATCTACAGTATCACATGACATAGTAGGTTACATAATTCATAAATGCATACTTTGGAATATGAATGAAGACATTCTACATTATTTAATCACATCATTGAACATGAAATGAGTTCTTTGATTAAACCATCCATGACAATGTCTGGTCTAACTATAAAGCTATATATTTTAACCCAGATATCACCAGGTAACCTTGTTTGTAATGAATAAGAATTAGTTACCTGGAAGTGACATAAGCTCTTGCTTTGTGGTGCTTGACTGTACATAGTGGGAAGATGCAGAAGTGACCATCACTAAATCTGATTCTGCTGACGTGTTTTCCATTTCAGAATGGCTGATACTAGAATCAAGGTTATTTGGATTTAGAGGCTAAGGAAATAAATGAAAGAATAATATAGGCACATAATAATATTAACAAAAATCAAAGTCACATACAAAATACTGTTCAACATTTTCAAAATTAAAAAAATGTATCAAATTACTGCTCACTGTGATCCTTTCAACCTCCTTAACTATGTAAGCGGAACCTTGCTGCTTGACACTACCAAGTTTCTTTTCTTTTAAGCTTATCTCATAACGATGACAAAATAATTACTAACTAATAAGACTAGCTTTAGGTTTCTGCTAGTATTGTACACTGACTCTTCACACTCATGCAGCCTTGAATTGTTTTTCAGCCTGCAACTCCTTTTTCCACAGATGCAAGATTGAAAGCCTATCACTATTTTCATGGAAAATATTCTGACAAGTCTAAGTGTGTGTATTTTATATTGGCTATTCCTTTTTAAGTGAACATTTTTATGGTAAATATTTAAAATTAGATAAAAAACTTTTTTTTTTTTTTTTTATTGGTTTGTTGTAGAGTACTTTTCACAGTGGAGGCTTGTATTTCACTAAGTCAGTCCTAAAAAGGTCCAACATACAAAACATTAGGAACTTGAAATAATAGTTAATGACGCAGCAATTTAGTTGTGGTGGTTGATACTTTAATGTCCGACATCGACTGACACACCAACTCCACTGAGCCCCCTGGCGACTGCTACTACTACACCACTTATTATATCTGGGAGAGTCTATTTACAATAGAATAGGTATTTTCTAGTATAACATGGTTACAACTACAACTATATAAAAGTGTAAATATTTTAATTTAATAATAAACTTTCAACTATTTTTATATAGTCTTTGTCTAAATTTTTTATGGGGGTTGGAATTTCCATGTTGAACCCCTTTATCAATGTACACATAAGCTTAAAATAAAGAAAAATATAAACAGAGGTTTTAATGAACATCAAAGAAAAATAGGTTGCCTTAAGTAAAAGTGACTAATTAGATGATGCATACAGGAAATTAAAATCTCAAATAATATTGAGTATTTATGGAGTCTTGTATAACATTTATAATACAGAAGTTGGGATGATCTGATCATTTTGTAATTTAAGGAAGAAACTGAAAGCCTAATATTATAATACATTTAATCTTCTTCAGGTTTCTCTTTCAAAATGAAATTTCAATCTCATTTTTACTGGCATTGCCTAGGAATGACCTGTTCTATTCTATTTCTGACTGATCACCATCCATTCTTCTCTGGCAAACTCTCCAGTTTGATATAAATAAATAAAAACTTCATTTTTTAGTTTCTTTTAGCACATATAAAAATTTTGTTTTTATCATATTTCCAACCATATTAAAAAAAAACCAAAAACAACTTTCATCCAGATGGATGGGTTTGGTTGGGGTAGGATTTAAGTTAAAGGTTAATAGTGTGTGTGTGTGTGTGTATGTATATATATATATATATATATATATATATATATATATATATATATATATAAAGTCTTATCAACTCCACTGGCGTCCACAGCTCCCAAAACACTAGGCATAGCTGCTGTGGTTTCCATAGCAAACAGGTTTTTTGTGGGATGAAGTTGCTTGCCACATGCCCAACTTATTTAGAGTTGTCTTTCTAGACTGGTACACAACTATGGCTGATGAACACGGTCTTCCTTACTATTTAACCCATGGTTGGGAGCAGAATAAATGGATTCATACTTTTCTAAATGGTATTTGCAAATGAAAAATCAAACTTGGTTGTCCAGTTTGTCACCTCAAGCCATTAGCCATTACAGCACTTGCACAACCATAGAGATTACTACACTAGTTCCAAAATATGTGTTGAACACATCAGTTTATTGATGACACAAGAATGAAATAGGATTATAAATAATTATAAATCAAAATAAATTTTACAAAAAATATTTCAAGTCTTATAATTAGTTTTACTTTTGTCCTTAATATTGTTTGCCAAATAAGAGCAGCACATTATACAATAGCACAAGCAGCCATATAGTACTGCTATATACAGTATATTTGATAATCTTCAGTTTTTGAAGTGGAAGGTGAATTAAATTATTTTTTAAGTGTTGCAATTAAGAAATGATTTATGGAGATTATGAAACTGGATTACATACAAGATCATTTTGATTAGAAATCTGGTCCTGAGCATCAAGTTCTGATTGTCCAATTTCACAAGCATCTTGATCTGACTGAGATAGACAATGGATATCTGGAAGAGAAAGAAAATAAGATCTCATTAACAAAAATCTCATGATAAAAATTAATACAAATACAGAAATAAGAATGAAAATTTTAAAACTTAAAAGGATTAAATCAAGGGAGGTAACTATTGTATTAAAAGATATTTATCAACAAACGTAATATTCTAAGCAGAGAAAAATATTAGGAAAAAAATTAAAATCAAAACGAAATAAATATATATATATATATATATATATATATATATGTGTGTGTGTGTGCTTCATTAAATAATATAGACAAGTGTTGTCTATTTGATGTAAATTCTTTTCATAACGTCTGATAAGCTTAATAACATTATCATTAAACAAAGAAAAAAAAATCACAATATTGATCCATATTTTTTAATCCAATCTAAGCTTTCACCTTACATAAACCATTATCAAAGATGTCAATTACTGTACAACATATTAAGCAATATACAGACAAGACATTGATGATAGTCTGTGATCGTTTACATAGATGATTTCCTAGCAACGATAAACACGTGCATATAAGACACTAGAAGCAAAAATCGCACCGCATCTCATGACGTCACACATGACCACGCGACAGTGAATTCGAGAAGTATAAAGTATGGGAAGCCGTTGGTATAAACCAATGGCTTCTGTTACCAATTATAAACATTTAAGGATATTTGTAGAGATTCCATAGTTGATTTTGTTTAGGTTGTGTTTCAACTATATATATATATATAAGCAAATATATGGATATAGGTCCAACAGTATGTAGAAAAATATACTGAAAAAAAAAAAACAAAAAAAAAAACACAAACAAAAATCCTAATATGCGATTATGCTGTTTTAATGTTAAATGTCAACGTCGGACGTTTCGGTCTAATAGACCATCTTCAGGACATATTCATAAAACATAATTAACATAGACCATATACAATTTAACATGAAAAAACAGATTTCAGTTATCTGTTTGGATTGGTATTGCTTTTATGTCCATCGTCTTTTTCATGTTGAATTGTATATGGTCTATGTTAATTATGTTTTATGAATATGTACTGAAGATGTTCTATTACACCAAAACGTCCAACATTGACATTTAACATTAAAACAGCATAATCACATATTAGGATTTTTGTTTGTTTTTTTCAGTATATTTTTATATATATATATATATATACATACATACATACATACATACACATTGAACATAAAAGAGAAACAAATGTAAACTTAGCCTTTGAAATTGAAGGTAAACATTAAAAGAAATGTCTTTATTATTCTAGGATACCAGCTGTTGGAATATAATTATACATTTCCACTGGAGTCTGGACTAACAATTATGCAACTTTTATTCTAAAAGGTGCAGTTCTCAGTGTAATACACTGGTGTTTATCGTCCTGCTATCAATAATGCATATTATAAGTGTCAACCTTCTGATAATATGACATTTTATTTATTCTTCCATCAACTTTAAGAAAATGTCTCAAGTTCCAACAGGTTATGGGATCAGCAGATCCTGCCTATTTTCTGACAGTGATGAATGCAAATGTAAGCAATAGAAAGTTAAATTCTTTGGTTATTAATGACTTCAAAGTTGCATGACCTTATATGGTCTGAAACAAAGCAGACAAAACTGAAATTGCATTTCAACTTAATCAAAATTTTGCTGAACCTTGTATAAATAACATGAGAATTATTGAATATTGCACATGAGGTATTTTAGGAGGTAATTCAGTTAGTTATGTGCCATGCTGGGGAGGGGTGGATAGAGAAGAGGATTCATATCTTTGCCAAAGGTATTAGCATATAATGTGAATATAATGGATTCACCTGGAATTTGAACTTGCCTCACCAATTCCTCAATCCAAGCTGCTATCCATTACTCCACTGTGTCTGGGAGTGATTAATGAATATTAAAAATGTCTTTTCTGTCTGAATTTCTGGGATAAGATATTATTAGTATTTACAGTCAAATTAATGTCCTCATCTTTGTTGTTACCATCACATTGTCCTTGATGGTCATCTTTAGGTGCTCACTGACCTGGGTAATCTTCAGGCAATTTTAAACTGAATCAATTATTCAATCTATGGGGATAAATTATTCTCATTTCACTGTCAATGTTTACGGATATCTCATCTTGGTTATTTCTATTGCTAAACCAGTTTCTACTAAGTGTGAGTATATTTGTACTACCTTGCCCAGGGATTGTAAAATCACCATTCAACCAAATTCACTAAGATCTTAATCCTCTAAGCTAGAGTTTTCAAAGTGGTTAATGAATTGAGTCGGGTAGTACAGATATATGCAAATAAAATATTAGTAATCAATTAATCTAGCATGGAAACAGAATTAATTCTATGAACAAGAATAAAGAAAAACTATTTTTTATTGAATCCATTGGTAGGTCATCTGCTAAGAAAGTGGGTTCACTGTGTCATGCGAGACAATTTTTCTCTCCAGAATCTATTTTACATATCTATAACATTCATCCATGCTAAGAATATCGCTGCCACATATGGCCCAGTGGCCCTGCTATTTACCTTGAGCTCCTTCATAAAATCCAAAAAAGAATCAGCAATATTATTGGTCCTGATCTGCCAGCTCAGCTTCAGTCATTTTCACACTGCCATAAGATTACCACTCTGTGCCTTTTCTATAAATACTTTCACAGCAATTGTTCAGATGAGCTATCCACTGTGGTATCTAGACTTTTTTTTTTTTAAATTTATGCGTAGTACTACACAGGCATAAACATCTCATCAATTTACAAAATGAGACTGTAAATTCTATGCTAACAATTTCTTTTCTCACACTTCTTGCTAGTGGAACTCCCTTCTGGCTCCATGCTTTCCAGCCAACTTTAATCTACAAAAATTTAAACGCAATGTCAATCGCTATCTACTGTCCTCCTGATTACTCTTTCCTCTTCCCACTCATTATTAATGTTTCTGTTCTTAATTCTTCCACACCCTGTAACACCTTGTGTCTTAGTGGCTTTATTGCTTTGCATGGGGTGATATCATTTAAAAAAAAAATTTCTATGGTACTGGGATATTAAAGAAAATTTTAAGACATGCTGTACACCTGAAATATATACATATATATATATAAAATACTGGGGCATTCAAGTAAAACTTCAGTTTATACACTAACTGGTATAGAAATGGATTAAAGAAATTACGAGGAGACTTGATTTAGTTTGGTTCTTTCAAGATGATTAATATGAAATATGACACGGTCAATTTTTAATTACTTAACTTTCTATACATAGCCAAACTATTTCATGCTTAGCACTCAAATTTATTACATATACCCAGAGAAAGGTCTCATCAAATGTTTCTTATTCTGTTGAAGGAAAATGATATCTATCTTTTTTATGATATATGGCTTTATCTTTCATAGTAATAATTAGCATTTATGACTGCTCATAAGTACGAGTATAATTTCTCTTACTTTAATTATTTTACATTTAGAAATAAATGGGAATGTTAGTGTGTTACACTTTTTCAACTTTACTCCTAGAGGATGTAGCCCAACATATCATACTATTATTTATAACATTCCAGGCTTGATCTACACCCAACAATCCTGACATTTTGGAATACCAAGTTTTCATTACTCTGTTTTCAATGATTTTTTTTTTATGTGATTTTTTTTTTTTTCTGAAAATTTTTGAAACTTGGAAATAAATTTGGGAATAATCAAAATTAATTGTGAAATCCAGCAAAAGCCACCCATGAAATAAAATAATTGTTTGTACGGAAAGTAAGGACCTACATACATTTTTCAAATTAAGTGGCAGCATAAGAATTATCGTTGAACTTTTAAAAGGTAAGCTTAGATATTAATGCAATACTTAAATGCAGCGATCAGTTTTGAGTTCTGTACTTTATTGCTGCCTATCGCATCTACTTCTCCCTACCTATTGTGACGAAGGCCCAATCAAGGGAGCTAGCTTAAATACTTTGTGTGTGTGTGTGTGTGTGTGTGTGCGCGCGCGCGTGCATGTAATTATTAACTTCCAGCTCAATATTGTCATAATGGCAACAAAGTCCAATTAGTGGGGGACGTACATATTCAACCCAAACTATTTTGTTATTTACTATATATAAATAAAAGGGACTGAGCCACTTTGGTCAAAGCAGATAATCAGACAATGACCTAACTGCAAAAGAGGGGGGTGCAGTTTATTGAATGGCTACTCAGTGAGATAAGAACATATGTGAGCTTCTTTGACTAAAAATCAGCAGTAATTAACAATACTTACAATAAAATGAAATTAAAATTATTTGTAAAGACTACAGATCTTGATAAACCATTGTGTTTAAATTTCTGGATACCATTGCATTCATCATCTTGATAATCATTATAATTGCATTATCATAAAGCAAAAAGAGAAAGTGATTAACACTTACCAGAATCCGAATGGCTGATATTGTCTGCTAGAGGCACACTGTGGTCAATCGCGGAGTTATCAAGGGAGATCACTGTGTCGGAACCATCACCAGAACCAATTATAACTTGAGGTTGAGGGTTGATTTGCACAGTGACATTCTCATTCACTTTAGACCCAGGACTTGATGACTGAAATAATATATCACATTGGAATTCGTCTATCTATTATCTATAGACGGCCAAACTATTTTATACTGAGCACAAACATTCAACATTTTAAATTCAAAATCATAATAGAGATGCAAACTATCACTAAACAAAGTTTGAATTTCATTTAATTTTTTCATTCTCAATAATGACTGAAACCAGTGAAAAGCATAGAATTTTAAAACAAACATGAAATGTGGATATTTCTTTAACACTAAGATAAGGAAACTATTTTGTTAACAATAAAAACTATGGCAAACAATTTGTCTTATCGTCAACCAAACTTGTTTAAATGACACATTTGCTGACTAGGTACATCCAAAATATCAGTCATTCAGTTATGTTCCATGCATAGACAATCATGTTTCGATACATGACTGACGAACCAGATTTTTTTTCTCCCACAGTATGTTAGCATTTCTTTCTGCAGTAGACCAATTGCCATCCAAGACTCTAGAACCCGGTCTGTCCTGCAATTTACCCAAAGCTGGGGGAGAAGAAGGGGATTTATACCTTTCCTAAGGGTATTAACAAGTGGATGTAATGGATTCAACTGGAATTCAAACTCGGCTCTTCGATTCCTCAGTTCAAGCTGCTATCTATTATTCCACCATGCCTCCAATCCAAAATATATATGCTACTAAATGCATAACAGAAAATGGAATTGGTATCATTTACTTTTTTGATGAGCTTATTTGCCTTCCCTTAACAATAATGGTTTTTTGAAAGACATTCATCCATTTCTTGTACACTTCTTTTTATCACCAGACATGTTGACAATAAATTCATGTCACTATGATTGAGAAAGAGTGTAGATGGGTGAGTATTTGAGTAAACCACTCTCCCATAACTACCTTAGTGCTCAAGCAACAGTGAAAAATTTGTTACATTCATGAACATTGAAAGGAGCCTACTTATTAGCTAATGTAAACAATTAGGTTAATTTAAATCTGTCATGATGTAGCAAAACATTTTGTGTTTAATCTCTTGAGTTGATTATGGATTTTGACTAAACTGTCAATAGTAAAACCTTTACATTGAGAATAATAAAACTTTTTCCTACGTCACTTGTTGTGGATAGGAAATTGCATCTAAAATAAAACTTCCCACTTTTCCATGATCAGCCCAGTGCCTCTCAACAGAACTAAACTGACAAATAAATCTGCAGATTTTACAAGATAGGAATGTATGTTTTCCATTTGAAGATCAAGCCATTGCAATTTACAGAGGACTTAAAATTTCAAAGAATTTTAACATTGACTGATAAGTGAAATTGATTGTAAAGTACAAATCTAAGAGAAATTGGTTGATCAATTGTGTTTTTACGGCTTAACCTTTTGTGGGTTATTTAAAGCCACAACATATTTTGGGTTGTAAAAATAATTCTTTTTTTTTTTTTTTTCACAAGTGAATATTGCATTAACAATTTTATTGGAGACAAGATTTTTCATACAAAAGTCCTATTAAACCTATAGAGGAGAAGAGGTTGATTCATAAGTTTCTTCAGGCTATTTGTATGTAAGTGAATGTAACAAACTCAACTGGAATTTGAACTTGGCCCCCCCCAATTTCTCATTCTAAGCCACTATCAATTACACCATATGCACATCCACCTACGAGAGAGAGGACAACAATGACTGGGATCACTATACACTTTCAAAAAGTTTTTTCATTATCAATTTCTCTTAACTTTTAGATAATATCTCGTGCATTTATGCATATATGACATATCTTCTATCTATTCATCAGTGATTCTATCTTATTTGCAGGAGATAAATTCTAAAACTTCCAAGTAGATGGCACAGATAGTACTAAACACTCCATGTATCTCTTTTTTTTTTTTTTTACTATACTTATGATAAAGATCTATTTATAAATTAGGCACAATAAGAGATTAAGAACAATAAATAATAATAGTATAATAAAAATTCTGTAAGTTATGCAACAGAGAGAATATTCAGTTTTATCTAAGAAACCTTTTTACTTAAAAGTACTGTATATTCTCTTTGGCATATTCAAATTGTCACTACTCCCTCACTTTGGGAGCATTATTAATATAGGAATTGATGATTTTTTTAATTTGACTGCAGAAACTCGATGATAAATTTCAATCAAAATTAAAGAAATTCAAGATGTATTTTTCCAGTGTTTTTGATTTTGGATATTTACTTCCTTTTTGCACTTAACCCTTAATCCCAAGAGAATTCATTGGAGTGCCAACATTCTGAGTTATTGACCAGTCCCAGTATAAGGGTGTTTATTGATGTGCTCATCATGTCACATGTCATAGGCGTTTTAGCCTAGTGGAGCCCATCCCTCTCTAGATTAGACCATAACTGATGTCCTCCAACTGGGTGGTTCACATTGGCCATGAACACGTGGCTGTTGTAGTTCACCTGACAAACCCTTCTGCCCTGGCTAGTGTCCTGTGTCAATAAAGTCCTTCACTCAGTGGTGCTGTGTTAACACTACCCCCCTTATGTGTGTAGCCTGCCAGCTGAAAGTTTACTGAGGCATGGCAATTTGGAGCCATCACATGCGAGATTTAGGACCAGTGATGCCCATCCACCCAAAGGTACAGTATGCCAAACATCAAAAGGTATTATCTCTATCCAGAGCCCCCTATGCCCACACATGTTTTACACTGGATGTTGGAGTCAACAGTTCATCATCAAATGTACCACTTTAAGAAATATTATATATATATTTAAATGATAATAGAAATCAATTAATAAATTAAAAAATAATAAAAGTATAAAATTATCATCAAATATACGAGAACATTCATTTTTTTTTTAAATTTTTTCTGTTGTTAAATATTGACTATTCTGAACCAATAAAAGAAATCCATACCTGAGAAACTGGTAGTGTATGCACAATGATATGGTCTGTGGTCATGCTGCCTGTCAGAGATATGGCTGGATTGTTCTGGGGCTGCGTTATAAGGAAGGCACTGGAACTGGTAGGTGCTAACTGTTGGAGGACTTCATAGGTATGCAGGGCTCCCTCACTACTCACATCATTACTGTCAACTTGACTAACTATAAGCAGAAAAGATGAAGTCATCAATGAATAGGAATAGGTCAAGGGTATATTTAACTTGAAGTGATATTTTATTTTCTTCCCAAAGAATGAACACCACCAGATTTTGAATTCAACAATTTGCAAGTCATTTTATTAAGTGAAAAGTTCCCTTCTCATTAAAGTAAGATTTTGTCAAATGTAAACAATAAAATAAAAATGGATGACAACAAACTTCAAATATTGGAAAAGTAAAAGCATAAATGAAGTCCAGAACATTCATTCAAGAACAATCAAAATGTTTAGACATTTTTGGATATTACATGAGTTGCTCTCACAAACAAATACACCCATAAAATGGCTATTAATAACTGTTTCCTTTATTTTATTAAATATATTTAATTTATAAACATAAAACTGCAAATGTATTCATCTTTTGAGTCAAAAACAGTGATAATGTATATAAGGCAGTGGCAGAAAGGATATCAAATAAAAAAATTTATTAAAAATCATCAAATCAAGCAACAATATTAAATGTGATTAAAAAAGAAAAAAAAAATGCAATGTGACAAAACACATTCCCTATTGTGCGAAATACTGTGTAACACAAAAGTGGATATTTGCTTACTTGTACTTGAGTTTGCAATTGGAAGTGAAGTAGGGTAGGGAATGTCCGCGCTAATAGCATTTGTCCGAGGGAGGTCTACTTTGGCTACTCGAAGATTGTTATTCACTGGATTCTTCAATCGAACATTTTTGAGATGAATCACTTTCAAATAATCAACAAGTGCTGAAAAGAAAAGAAAACGTCAACTTAACATCTTTAAAAAAAAAAAAAAAAAAAAAAAAAAAAAAAGAAAGTAAGTCGTAAAAAGTCTCAAAATAAAAACCAATTCTGCTCGTTACTCAAACATCAAAAGTAGATTAAAATTCTGTTAAGTTTGTTTTCTTAAAACAGATTGTTGATGTCCATAAACAGTGGGTATTGAAGATTTTATAAAAGCCTGAGAGAAAGAGAGAGTTTACAGTTTTGGGATTTATTGTTGTAGGCTGATGCTGTTTTTCTTATTTTTCATATTTTTGGCGTAGTTATTATTTTGTTCTTGAGATGTTAAAATTAACTAGCATGTTTAGACTTACTATTAAAACAAGAGTAAATAGTTGTGTTA
The DNA here is from genome assembly GCA_903632075.3 of Acanthosepion pharaonis. Classification (NCBI taxonomy): domain Eukaryota; kingdom Metazoa; phylum Mollusca; class Cephalopoda; order Sepiida; family Sepiidae; genus Acanthosepion; species Acanthosepion pharaonis. The sequence continues at coordinate 15,854 of CAHIKZ030004296.1, forward strand.
TCAGCAGAGATACCAAATTGAGAACTGATGACACCAAGAAGATTGTTGATGAAAATTAGGAACAATGTAGGTTCGAGGATAGAGTACTGGACAACACCTGCATCAATGCAAAAAAAATCTAGAAGATTGGCCATTCAAAAAAACTTTCATTTTGCAATTTCATAAGAAATATTGAATCAGTTCAAAAATTTATCCAAAAATACCATAACCATTCAACTTGTTAAGAAAACCAGCATGCCAAACCCTGTCAAATACCTTTGATATATACAAAGAAACAGTCCAAGTTTCACTATTCTTGGGCTTATAATTGAATATATGATAAAACTCTTCAGGATTGATTGATCGGTTATTTTAATGGCATATCAGCTACTATAGATCATTGGTTGATTGATTTTGTTCAGCAATATGACAACTTTCATCAGCCACTCAATGTCGAAACCCAAATACTTTGTATGCCATTCTATTGCTTCAACTACAGATGTGTTATATGCAATTTTATGCTTTTTTAAAAGTCTATTAGGATGTGCTCAACAGTAAGCAATTGATTACAAGAGATGCACCGAGGTGCAGTTTCTGCTTTGTGTGTAAGATACGCACATCCAATTCAGACTCTGCTTAGCACTATGCTCTGTCTTCTATTTTCCAGTGTGATTGTTGACCGATGTTTGTACAGTTCGTTATTTGGAAACATATCCCAAATTGTTTGCCTTTTTCTTTTAATACACTGTGTGATCTTATTTTTATAATCTGTATAGAAGAGTCTAATGTTTGTTATTATTTTGGTTGCCTCCTTTGCCATTGCAGCAGCTTTTTTGTTACTCTTAATGCTGACATGGCTAGGAAGCCAGGTCAAGATTATTATTTTGTGGGTTTTTACATTTCTAATATTTCATGTACATAAGAGTGATTTGGAATTTATTCAATATAACCTATCCTGATAAATGTTCTATAATATTGAGCACTGTTCTCCCTATTGAGTGTTGAAAAGTTCTTGGCTTAACTAAGTAGTCATTCAAAGAGAAAAAAAAAAAACCTAATGTTTAGTCAGATGTTAGGAAGTGAGTTAGACCAAAAACTTTTCAGCAGCTTTTTGTATATTCCACACAATAAAAATTATGATTTCCAAGAATATTAATAAGAATTTTTTGAAATCAAACACTAGTATGTTTTCCTTTAATTATAAACTGATTTAATTAGACTTATGTCCTGGTTGTTCTTATCCCAATGTTTTTGCTATTTCTGACATGAGGAATTATTATTATTATACATTAGTTGCTATATTCACAATACTGTTACCACTGTATCTTCTGGTCAAGGTGCTGCAATGACAACAACCAAGATGAGGATACTTGGCAGAGTAAATCAGTGTATAATAATAATTCCTCATCACAAAAATTCAGACAAAAATTGAATTTTCCTTAGACAAAGTTATACAATAATAATAATCTGTTATTTGCATTTTATGATTGTTGTTGTGTTTTTCTTTTTTTAAGAGATGATTAACCCTTTATAGTTTTTTTGGTGTGTGTGTGTGTACAATATTACTAATTAACCCATACCTGGGTGGAATAAGCAGTGGATTCATACCTTTACCAAGGGTAATTGCACATAAGTAAATATAACAAACCCAGTTACAATTGGAAATCTGCTCTCTGATTAACAATTTCAAGCAATTATCCATTACACCACCTGCACATCCATGCTTACAGCTGATGTTCCAGAGCAGGCACACATCTAGGTACTGACCAGGCTTGACATTAATTCAATGATTGTACAGGAACAAGTGTTTTATGACAAACTAAAGAAAATTTTTACTTTCATATGGAGTCAATGAAAGAAATTCTCTACTTAACAAGCAATGATATTCAATTTAAGAAAAGACAAATGACAAATCTTGAGAGATACTAAAAGCTTACCTGTAAATGATAACAGTTGATAGTCAGCAACATGTCGCTTCAAAGACCACCATTTTCCTCGTAACCACTGAGGAGAACGGACACTGAAGATTAGAAAAGAAAATTATATCTGAATATCCACAAGATCAAAGTCAAATGAAGAAGTCAAGTTTCATTACTTGTTTATTAAAATTGTCATTGTATTTTTTAATCTGTAATTAGCAATCTGTAATTCAAAACTTTTTTTTTTAGCCAGTTTACTCCAAGCAAGGTAATAAAGTCACTATGATACAATGGGGGTTACTGAGTGCTAAAAAATATGAGAAAAACTTATCAATGAAAGAGGACAATAAAAAAAAAAATTTTTTTTAAGAAGACAGACGATAACTATCGACTTTAAGGATGTTATGACTAAATGAATAATAATATTAATTCAGTTATTGTCATAGATTTATAGCTGATAATTTGCACTTATTTGCACATACAAAAGAAAAACATACCTTGGCCAGTCTTTTGCTAATTCATTCCAATCTAATTGTGTCTCATCAGTAGCTCCTGAAGATGACATTCTAGAAAGAAACAAAAAATAAATTAATTTTAACAGTGAATGGATAGTGGGACACCATGTTGAATTTTTTTTCCTTTTTACCTCATTATAACATTAAAAAAGAAAGAATTTATTTTTTTCTTCAAATATTACATTTTTCAAAATCAGAAATGTAACTACTTTTTATTTTTCATTTAATTGCTCAAAAGCTGCTATTAACTTTTTCTAATTTTCTCACTTTAAGTGAAATAAAACATTAATTGATATTTGTTATTTCACAAGATGTAATAAAAAACAAAAACGCTTGGTTTTCAGAGTTATATTACAGATGTTGCTTAGGAACAATTTACCTTCAGTTAATATTGTCAGCAAACATCTTTAAGTCAATGTCTGTTGCTTTGTAACAAAAAAAATAAGTCATGCTATATTTTTGTTTATACCTCTAGAGTGCAGACCAAATACACCTTTTAAAATTTTACATCCATAACCCTAAAATATGTCTGCATAAATTGGTATAATTTACATGCTGTTCCTCTTGGTGAAGTAGGTGAGACAAAGAAATGTAGCAATAATCATAAAATCTTTAAATAAATCATAGTAATTTAAAAACCTTTAAATTTCTAATTTCAGTTAAAATAACATTACTTGTATAGAAACAGAAATGATTGGGTAGTTATAGCAGATTATAGATAGCCTTTAATGACAATTATTAATTCATAATCAAAGTTAATTAAAACCTTTATCACTCTGTATGTGACTTCATTTGTGGTACAAATAGTTTATCCTGCCACCGAAGGTAACAGATCCCTGAATAGTGTGTTTGAATTTCATAAAAAAAGTTGTGTTGTCGTATCCTGCTATGACAACAGAAAACAACTTCAAGTGAAATTAACAATAAGGATACTGCAATTGAGAGGCCTTGAAAAAGAATGCAGTGAAAAGAAAAGTAATGTTAATAATGTCATCCAAAATTGACCTCAATTACAAGATTATCAATGTCTGTAAACATTACAGAAATACAAAATTCAATGAAAATTATTAATTATATTTAACTGCATTTGTGACAGAGTCTGGGAAACACACACACACACTTTTTTTTTTGTGAAATTGGAGTGGATTTGAACAGAGAAATTAGATCAGAGCATTTTTGTTTACTGATGGTGAAACCTGATCTAGGGCAGGAGCTGTACCCATTGGAACTAGGTCATTAGCAGACAATGGAAATCGTCGAAATAATTTTTATTGATTAAAACTTGGAATAGAGCCGAGTAAGCAAGGAGGAACTTTTGAATTCACATGATTTTGGTTGAAACAACCAAAACTCCATGATAATCACGTGTGAAGTAGTAGGGCCAAGGTTCAGTTGTAACCAGCCAGATTTTTCTATATAAACGCATAGCTATGCTGAAAAAGAGGCAGACTGAAGAGAGAGACAGAAGAGAATTAGCCCGGGCAAGAGTTGGTTTAGAGACAGTGGAGAGTCGAGTTGGAGACTCAAGAAGGAGAGAAAGCGACACCAGAGATTGGAATGAAGCGTCCACTAACATGTACTGTTGATATAAGTACCACTGCTTCTGCTACCACGAATATTACTACTGCTGTTACTACTGCTAAGGAGGAACGCCACTATAAACTTTAAGCCGCACACAGAAATTTTATTTCCCCATCGCAAGAGTTGTATATTGTTCTGAGACAATTTAACAAGTTAATCATAACACACTCTCTCTCTGTCCAGAATCCAGTGTATGCGTTTTTACGTCAACTACTTTTCTTTTCTGTAACCCGTTTCTTTTCTATACTATTCTTTTCTGCTATATAAAAGACATTAACAATTCAATCATTGAATAGTTGTTTGTCTGGCTTTCTGCAGATATTAATTTTTTTTGCCGCATTCTAAATTTCTTAGTGCAGACTCTCCAGCTGTGTCTACATCTTCAGTCGACCTTGAATGGATGAACAACACTTCTGCTTTCTGGATCAAACCAAACACAAAGTGGGCAGAAATATTTTTGGTATATTTTAATAAAGAAAAAAAGCAGCTCAAGGGCAAAAAAAAAAAAAAAAAAAAAAAAAAAAAAAATAAATAAATAATTAAGTTTGCAGCTGATGGAGAAGGTACTGTGAATGATCAAACATGTGAAAAGTGGTTTATGAAGTTTCATGTGTAGACATTGAAATTGAGAGCAATCAAATCAAGATATTACTAGAGAATCATTATTGCTATATGACACAGGAGATAACCAACATAAAATATCTGGATTAAGTGTTGAAAATCATTTGCATCTCCTTGGTTATGTTAGTTGCTCAGCTGTGTGGCTTATATATAAGGAAAATTATCTGTTTTTGAAAAATTGTGGTGGATAATGATGAAAAGTACATATCTTGCAACATGGAATGCAAAAAAATCATGAAAAGTGAACCGTCACTAACTATACCTAAACATCAAATGTAAATGGTAGGATTCAAAGAGAGCCCTGTAGTTTTAACTCCTTCTGGAGAACCAAAGGATTTGAACAAGTACTGCTCCCAAATAAGAAAATTAGAAAGACTAAAATATTACACCAGGGCAATATTAGATCATTTTTGGTTTTGTTTTTTGAGCAACTAGGCAAAAATTCTTACAATTTGGATAATTTTCACTCTCTAATTTCAATCTTTACAGAATACTCTTAATAAAAAAAAAAAAAAATTCAGTTCCTTAGATGACTGCAAAAGTCACCTAAAAAAGTTCTTTGATAATAATGATAAAATGTTTTCAGATGGAATTATGAGAATTATACAAAGATAGAATAAAATAGTGGAACAAAATAGTAAATGTTTGTTAATGAAAAATGTTTTTAAAAAATTTTCTTTCATTCTTACTTATTAAATGGAACACATCATCCAATATAAGGATGAAGATTATATTGCTCCAATCATCCAATGGAGACACACCTACTAACATGGAAAAATCAATAACTAAAAACTTGACTGTTACCGGAGATCAATCACCAAACCTTTTGTGCTAGTAGGAAACAAAGCAAATCATTTGTCAGAAAATATTCTTTTTAGAGCAACTATTATATTCTTAAGGCAACATTTTTTGTGTCAATGCTAAAACTTGATTTCAGATTATAGAAAAGACCTTTCTCGTAGATCTAAGTTTTGTATTTTCAAAGCAAAAAAATAATCACAGGATATAAATGACCAACAAGAGAACATTTACAAAGTTGTTTATATATAGTATTATGGATATGAAATTCATCTTTTGATTTATTTGATGAACTTACTTTAATATTAAATTGATATCATCTTCTCTGGTCCACTCTGCTCCTCCTTGCTGTTTCCAATTGAGGTAGTTTAACCACTTTGTTCGACATTGTTTCTCTGACCGTGTTCCCACCCTTTCAGCTACTGCTGCCCATGATAAACCATGAGTTATATTCTCTCCTGTAACAAAAAATAAAGAAGTTTATAATCCAATGAAGTAGATTTTATTATTATTAATAATTGCTTTTCATCACTCTTTTGATAAACTATATTGTTTTTTCACCAAATGATCATCTTGACATTTTTTAAACAGTAAAACTTCATAATTTTTCAACTAGTCATTTTATAGTTTGTAACAGAGAGAGGTATACACACACCCACATGAACGCACACACGCAAATATAACTTTTATTGACTGGAAATGGAAACAGTGTTTATATATCAAAGTACAATTTGGGTTAAGATGTGTGTTTACCGATGAGAAACACGATCTCAGGGCAGGAGGTGATGTTTTAAACCTGGGTCACTAATAAACAATGGGGATGGGCGAGATACTTGGTTTTGTTTAACAGTATTTGTTTTGATTAAAAGGTTGAATCAATGTTTAGATATCCCAAAGTATAATTTGGTGAAGTGAGAACTCATGATTGAGATAAGGTAAATTGGAGAATCAGTTTACATGTCAAGGGATAGTTTTGGCACTCATGGTAGCTGCGTGCTGGGCCAAGGGTCAATTGTGATCAGCTGATCCTTTTTCTATATTCACTCAAGATTTTGCTAATAAAGCAGAGTCGGGGAAAGAGACTGTAGTCGAGAGAGTCACAAGACTATTGTCGCAGTGAGTCGAGAGATTTGCGGGAGAATTTTGGAGGAAAGAGAGAAGACTACCCCCTGTTCTGAGAAGTCTGTATGAGACTGGACTATTAGTCATAAACCTACCCCAGGCAATTCAACACGCGTTTATCATACACAAACCCTCCCTGGATGCATTTTGTCTTTCTTTTCTCATTTATGTTAAATGTTTTTATCTTCTTATATAAAAGACGTCTATATTTCCTCCATTGTTGTTTCTGCAGATATTATTTCTTGTTTTATTTTGCCATATTCTAAACTTCCTAGCGCCAACTTTCACAGCCGTGTCCACATCCCCAGTCAACTGTGAACATATGGACAACACTCCACTTACTGGATCTAAAAACTAACACAGCGTGGGCAGCGAGCAGGACTTGACCAGTTGACCAGTCGAAATAATCTACAGGTACTCAGGGAGTGTACGGCCAGTTACCCCTAAGTTCAGTTTGGACCAAGTGGACACCTCAACCCAAAAAGGAAGACGCCGGAGGTTGAGGGGCTGGGGACGAAGTGGTAGAAGTTAAAGTTTCTCTATTTTTAATACTTAAAATAATTAAATCTTGTATTATTTTTCCCAAGCTGGTGTTTCATGAAACTAAAAGAGAAAGAAAATCATTTTTTTTATATTCTTCATTTTTAAGTGTCAAAGTTTTTCCAATTGACAATAACTTTTTATATATATATATATATATATATATATATATATATATAGCATAGTGAGAAGCCACGTATACTTTCTTAATATGTATATATAGAAAAAATTGCAAATTAAAAAAATAATGTTTTATTTTATGAAAGTATTTATATATATATATATATATATATATATATATTTGATATTTCAAATTGTCCTCAATCTTTCATCAGAAATAACTGTTTATTACAAATAAATTAAAATTACTGTTTGTTAGCAAGTAGTGTCCTTCGCGAGACGCGGACGTCACGTGATATGGAACGTTACTGTTCGGATATTCCTAACTTAAATCTAACTGTCATAAATATTTTAAATGTTGTTTAAAAAATGTTTTTTTAACTGTATCTAAAAAAAATTGCTTAACTATTGAAATATTTATAAAGATTTAAAACACCAAAGTCCCTATTCAAGCCTAGTTTATGTGCATTTAATTTTAAAATCCAATATGTTTCTTTTTTTTCTGCGTGTGTATGTGGAACTAAAATCGGAATTTATCAATAAACATTTGCAGTTTTCTAATGAGTGTCCTGATTGATTAAAGTGTTTAGCTATAGGGGAATAAGGGTTGTTTTGTCGTATGGTTTGTTTATGATTATTGAAACAAAATCTAAAATTATTTCCAGACTCACCAATATATCCACTATTAGGACATAAGGTGCAGAATAAATAATAGATTACGTTATGGCTATCGCAGGTGAGGTTAGGTGGATGTATCTTGATATTGGTGAATATTAGCTATTATTAAATGTTTGCAAACTAAGCAACGAGGTTTGTTACATTTGTAATTTCCTGATTGGTTTCTATTGTTTAGATATTTGGTAGAGGTGAGGATAGCTGATAGGTTAGGTGATTGTTTCTTTGCATTTATGGGTGGTTTATCAAAAATGTCTGATCCTTTTGTCAGACTGGAGGTTCTTGTAATCCTTTTTTATATATATAGGGAAAGATTTAAGGTATGCTATATTTGTAGATAAAATGAACTACAGAAAAGGATAGAGTATATGCAAATAAAACACCAAGCAGCAACAATTCATCATTTATCAGATTGTGCTCATACATGACACAGATTATCACCACTCAGTGTGTGTGTGTGTGTATATATATATATATATATATATATATATATATGTGTGTGTGTGTGTGTTGAAGTCATCTATTTGAACATCACTACTAATGGTAGCTCCTTTCTGCTACAAGTTTAGTAATCAGGTTAATTACAAGATAAAGGATAAAATGATTACAGCTATATAAACACACATTACTTAATACAAAGTCTACAAGTTCTTGACTAATTTGAAGTTACTAATTGCACTGTACAATTTTCATAATAAATCAATGCCCTAAAATTGATGATGTAACTCAAGTCTTATTTTTTTGTTTTAACCATCAAGCTTTCACCACAAATACATTCTTAATAGAGTTTACAGTTCAAAGTTACATTCTGAACAAATTCAATGACTGAGAAAGTCATTTCATACACAGATAAAGAGAAAATAATTCAAATCCTGTGGTGGTGGGTGTTAAAAACATAATTACTTTTCATTTGTTCATAAATTGGATTAATAAAAATAAGTTAAAGTGGCAATACCAGGTTGGGCTCCTGTCAACTCACACACAGCATCTGTCAAGCGACATTCTTCTTCAGGAAGCCATTTTCCTAAAGAATGGAAAAAAAAATAACTAATTGTTAAAATGATTATAACCTGTATAACCAAAAACTTATTAAAAGGTGTGTAAATTTATTTTATTTTTAGAGAATATTTTTCACATTATTCTACCTTTTCAGGTGAATAAATGCACCTTGAAAGAAGAACACTAACATACAGAGATTTTTGCTGAATTAAAAACAGAACAAAATGATAAAATAAACCACAGCATTAGATACAAACAGGCACCTCTTCTTCCTGGATAACCTTTTTGTTTTTCTTAACATTAATTGTAGACATAACAGATTTAAATTATTGAAGATGGTTTTTAGCTTAAAAGAACACAAAGTAACTTTACTGACATTTATGAAAAAAATTAAAGTGTATTTACCATACAACAAAATTTTGATAATTGTTGTAATAATAAAACAAGAATATAAGCGAGTACTTAATGAAGTGAAGTTATTGGTCCAATCAAGAAGGAATTAAAAAATGTCCGATGTTTGCTGATATGGTCAGGTTTTTTAAAGTTGGCCAGTCTGAGAACTTTCAAACACTTTGTAGATTGAAAGTTTTGCTGTTAATTGAGGTAGAAAATCTGTTACAATTGGAAAATTAACTCTCGATTTTTGCCAAAATGTCATTTGCCAGGCCATAAAATAACAAACACTAAGTATGCACCCCAAATTATCCCAAAGATGCAATCATAAGGTGCCTGGTGATTGTGTCCCTACACATGAAACTTGTACAAGTTTATAGGTTAGATTTGATTTTCCAATCATAAAAGTTCTCATACCTCAATTGCTAAGAGCAGCTATCATGGAAATAAAGACTTCAAGAAAACAGTGATGTGACTGTTGTGCAATGAAAAATAACTAAGATGAAAGAAATACTAATTAAAACATAATAATTAAGTTCATTTTAAAAAAATAAAATAAAATGAAAAATAATTTAAAAAATGAGATTAGTTCTCCATTTTGAAATCTCTTAAAATTTTCAATTGGTCCAAAAGGAAAGTATAACCATACCGATATTCATGAGTGAAGTACTATTGTAATAGTTACAAAAAGTTATTCATTTTATTAGAGCATATTTGCCTACCTGAGTTACATGTATCCTTCATCAGTCGACACTTGTCCTTCACAGAAGATGCACTTCGTCCCAACACAGCACCAATAGCCGCCCAGTCAGTGCCATGTTTTGACTGCAACCTTGATAAAAATAAAAAGTCAGTAATTAATTTTCCCTCCCATTGGTGACAGATAATAATCATACCAATAGTCAGTCTTTTCCTTAATTCTAAATTTTTGAAATTTCTCATAACACCCTAAAATTTGTAATCAATATATATGAAAACAAATTTAACAAATAAAGTCACAAGAAGATTAAACTAAGAGATACATGATAACTATGAGACATGGAGGAAACTGACATATGTGTGTATGTGTGTGTCTATATTTCTAAGATGAGGTATTATGTACACTATTTACATTATTCGGACTATTGTCCTTATCTTTGTCGCCATATTACGTTTCGGCCGTTGTATGCTCCGGCCTTCTTCAGGTGGTTGGAAAAATGGTTGCTGAAGACATTAGGTTTATAATACCCAGAAATTCATACACAGATGTCCTCAAGGACACATGGCACAGTAGATAAAGGCATTGGTTAAATCAAGTGACAGGACCCAAACAGTGTGAGTTAAATACCCGGTTAAGGTAGTGGAGAACTTGGAGAGGGGAATTAACAGGAGATAACTGATAACTGACAAACATTAAAAACATGGCACATGGAACTAGAACAGTCTACCCCAGTGAGCGAAATAAAGGGTTCAGTTCAACATTCCAACCACCTGAAGAAGGCCATTGCATACAATGGCCGAAATGTTGTAATAAATATGGTGACAAATATGGTGACAATAGTCCAAATAATGTAAATAGTAGATATATATATGTATAGGGAGAGAGATTTAAGGTATACTATATTTGTAGATAAAATGAACTACAGAAAAGGATAGAGTATATTTAAATATAACACCAAGCAGCAACAATTCGTTTGATGTTTGAAGGCAATCATCAAAAAAAAAAAAAATAAAAAAAATGAAAATCTAATCTATAAACAGTCTTTTCTGACTGCTACACTGAAAATTCAAATACTGCTAATTTATATTTTAAAAATTTTACAAGTATAAACTTTCAATCATAAATAGTCAAATAATCTGAATTTGATTGTAACATTGTAAACTAGATAAACTAGAAAAAAAAAAAAAGCTTAAAAAGGAAAAAATATTTCATTATATTTGTTTCTTTCCTTTGCAAGTTTTAGTGAAGAGAAATATTAAAATCAGACAAAATCAAGAAAAATTTAATGATAAAATGGATTTCCTTTACCAAGTGAATTAAAAGTTTAAAATATCTTAAAAATTTGGTAATATTAGCATTATGGAAATTTTATGTTAGAATTTTTTAAATGGGTAGTCATTATTATATGCATCATTATCTGAACCTGCATTCTAATCTTGGTTGATATCACAGCTGTTTAAAATCCTTGTTTTTATCATATAGGAAAATCCAAGATGGCGCATAAACAAAATATTCGGTGAAAAATCCCATTCATCAGTAACATTTTAAACACCTCATAGAATGTAAAGTTCTCAAAGCAAACCTGTGCCAAACTGTTTTCCTGAATCCTTGATAACTTGGCTGTCCAAAAATGACATCAAGATGAAATAATGGAAACTGACTGTGAAAAACACAATTATGCACAACAAGTTTTTGATCAATCAGTAAACATCTGGACCATTTTGGGCAATGTTGTAGGATCCAGACAGCTATTTTTTGCACATGGAATTATTCACTGGTAATAAATCTTTGATTTGGCTGTGAAAAATGTTACTCGGGAGTTAGCATTAAAAAATTATGGCCCATTTTCTATGAAAAATCGCTTTTTCTTATTTAAGAAATAATTTTTTCACTTCAAAACAAATTTTTTTCAAACTTCAATCCTTTGTCTTTACACTGGTGTAAATATCATTGAATAAAATGAACTATTATATGACCTGGCAATGGGAAATATGAAAGGTATATAGCGAAAAAAACAATGTTGTCTGCTAGTGTTTTTGCCACCTGGGCCGGTGGACCTCGAAATAAAAGTGCAGTTGAGTTATTTATTTATTCATTTTTTTAAAATAAAACTGGGGTTATGTTAAAAAAGAAGACATTACTTTTTTTTTTCTTTCCTAAATCAGGAAAACTTTAAAAACTTTTTACAATATCAAAAAAAGATAACTTGCTTTTGTTTATCTTTATGAAGCTATTTTATAATTAATGAAAGAAAAAAGAAAGAAAAAAAAAAAAAAAAAAACAGCCCTATTATGAGATAAAAAAAAAAAACCCCAAAAAACAATGGTTCGCTTATTTATTTAAATTTTTTTCACTAACGCACACACCGACAGACATGAAAAATCAAAACAAAGAAGTCTGGACTTTCTCATCATAGGTGTACTCATGCTGTAAATTGTTACAAAGTTTTAATAACGAAATGCAATGAAACAATGTCTTGAAATTCAATAAGGTGGAGATAAAGAATTCACAACTAAAATATACGCCAATGAATTGTTCAATATAATTATCCTTTGCCTTTATATTTTTTTTTTTTTAAGATGTTCAATGGTATCTATGATTCATTGATTACTCCTGATATTATAAAAATCACTTTGCTCAATATCTTTTGACGTTAAAAATTTTATGTATTTAATATAACAGTGAAACGGAAATATCCCTTGAAAGAAAAAGATTAACAACAGAACACCAAAGCTTATTTCAACACTAAGTTGAAGCAAGGGAATCACTTAATAGACAAAGATATCCGAGTGCATCTCATGAAAGGCTTGAACAAATAAGACTGCAATCTAAGAAACATAAGAGTTTACTCTTATGTTTCTTAAATTGCAGCCTGATTAATTAACCAGTTAATTTTACCCAGAAACTAATTTTGTCTAAATGTAGATAAATATTTTATTTGAAGATATTATTAAAACGACTAAGGGATGTAGATAAATATTTTATTTATTTCACTCATAAATTTACTAACTTAAGTTGATTTGCCTCCCCTCCTCACTACAGATGGGACATAAAATATATAAATAAATACATTGATAATTATTATATAGTGATTGTGATAAAAACAACAAAAACAATAAACCAAGTGTAAATAATATTGATTATATAAATATAATTATTTACAAATCCCAATGTTTTTTCCACTATGACTATCAACATAAATGTGAAAATGGTGAAAGAAAGACTGATAAGAAAATCTTCATGCATTGTCAAAAGCTCATTTTAAAAAAAAAAAAAAAAAGAAAAAAAAAAAAGAGAAACAACTTGTAAAAGATAATTTTAGAAAAGAGAAAAACAGAAGAGGGATAAAAAAAAAATATATATATATATATATATATACTAACTCTCTAAGTTTAATCATTTCATCCTGACTGTACTTGCCAACATAATTCTTTTGGTCATACATTCGTATCACTCGTCTGTACACAGAGAACAGAGGACGGTTTAGTCCCTTGGCAACTGTTCGGTAAAAGTCTTTCCTCTCATCTTTAGACATTTCAAATATTATTTCAGTTGGGTCATTGATATTGTTGTCCTGCAATAAAAAATTATATTTATTTATAACAATCTATCAATTTTGTTCATCTACACACAGATTGAAGGATATAATAAAAATCAACAAGACTGAGGTTTCCACAAAAAGTAGAATCAACAATTAAGAAAATATTAACATTAATTTTAATAGAAAGATATCTGCTTTGGATACACTGATCTTCTAAAGACTAAAACTAGATGAAAGGTTCTAATTGGCAATTTCACAAAACCAGAATAAATAACTCAATATATATATATATATATAAAACTTCTTAAAGGTAAAGAGTGAGATATTTCATAGAAGAAAAAACAAAACAACCCATAAACCTTTAGCACTCTGTAGTCAACATCTTCACCAAAAAGTTTTTGTCATTGCAAGCAACTGATCATGATCACCACAGAGTATGTTTGAATTTCTATGGTTGTGTTGTCATATCCTCCTACAGTGACAGAAATGATCTTAACTGAAATAAACAGCAGCAGTTGAGGGAGTTTAAAAAAAAGAATGCAGTGAAAGAGAGAATGTGTGTTAAAGTCTTCATTTTCACACAAAGCCCAAATAATGCAAAGGATATTAGACGTACCTTACAATAACTATTAATGTTGGCTTGCAATAATTCTATTTCATCTTTGGTCCACTGCCCTTGAACCCAAGAATGCCCTAAAAAAGAAAAAAAAAAATGTACAGAATTTTGGGGCAAAACATTTGTCTCCTTATACAAAGAGTTCAAGTAGTATTAAATCAGATGAATAGAATAGATATTTATTCAAACACTGCTTCTTTGTTAAATCCATCAAATTCAAAAGGTTTCAGAAGTTCTGGCATTACAATGAAAATGAGGTGAGCCATCTTACTATCAAATAGCTGACTATAAAACAATTCATCTTTGATGTATAAAAGCATGTGTGTAGGTTCTGTTATGGAGGGTTACATAGCTAACCATTTCCCTAGGCACCTCGGGGTGGTGTAATGGTTAGCAAGCTTGTCTCACTAGAACAATTACGACTGGGTAGTGAGTTTGATCCTCACTGGGTGCCCCATACTTTCAGCTTTGTGCCACATCTGAGCTATGCCTGGAAAAAAAATGAAGCTGTTTGGACTACTTTTTCGACGTTCACTGTCCCCGTATGACCGGTGTTCAATGAAGTTCTGCTGTTGGATTATTGTGTGTTTTTGAACTGTTATTACGTTAAGTTCCTTTGGATTTTATCTTCCGTTTTTTATTACTGACCTTTTTGTCTTTTCTTTTTTTGTTAATTTTCGTTCCGTACTTTCTGTTGTTTTATTGTATAAGTAGATTTCTTTTCTTTAATTTCTGCTTTAATTTGTCATTTTCTCGTTCATGTACTCGTCTGTAATTTGTAGCTGTTAATTATTATTTTTTTTTTTCATTGTCCTTTTTATAAGTATTCCTTTTTGACCCTTTTTTTTTTGCTTGTTTATCTGTTTGTTTTTATATAAAATATTCTTTTGTTTAATTTTATATTTTGTTATTGTGAAAAGAGAATATGGGTAAAAATGCTAGAAAAAACTTGTTTGGCAAAAAAAAAAAAAAAAAAAATGACCCTCCTGACAAAACTCCCGAAAAAACAGAAATAGATGCAGAAGACCCCCAAAAACTGAATCCAAATTCTCCTCAAAATGTAAATGGGAAAAATAGTCCTGGAAAAAGTATCGTGTTCGCTAATGGCGAAAAATTCTACAAGAGAAAGCACTTCACAAGAAGAAGGTATGGTGGCTGCTAATGGCAAAAATTCTATAACAGAAACCAGTTTTCAAAAAGAAGGTATGGGAGCCCAAGTTGGCCAAAATTCCGAAACCATTAAAGTTTCACAAGACGAAAGTATTGTAGCTGATAACGGCCAAAGTTCCGCAAGTAAACGACAAGACAATAATATGGTGCCCAATTGTAACCGAAACTCTGAAAATCAGACTCTCAAGAATAATGACGCAGCTGGAGAGACGCCTTCATGCTGGAAGTGCCCGCCTAAATGTAAGATCAACATGACAGAGTTCCTGGAGAAAGCCAAGAGCTACGCACATCTGGTGACAGCAGATGGGCTCTTGTCCAATCCCGTAGAGCCTAAGAAAGTTGAAAAAAGAATTGTGTCAGTCTTTGTGGTGGACAAGCGTTTGCGCAAGGATTGTGAGGAAGCTTCAACGCGTGACCTCATAACAAAAGACCTTATGTTGTAAACCAAGTATGAAGGCAGGCGGAGGACCAAGTATCAGTATACAAGGTTCCTCCTCAGATTGTCGGGGAGCATTTGGCCGCTTATCTGTCCCAGTTTGGACAGATACTCAGTGCTTCCTCAGACGATCTGACTGGGGGGGGGAGTTTTGAGTTGATGATCAGTCAAAAAGCCTTCGTCTCCATCCCCAACTGTCTAAATTTAGAGGGCCAGAAGATGCCAATTATAGTCACGGGTCATAAACCGGCATGCTGGAAGTGTGGAAAGATTGGTCACCTTTCCTCTTCCTGCACAGAGAAGATGGCCTCTGATGTTCTGGCCCCCGCCCAACCAAATCCCCCTTTGGTCGAGTCTGTTCAATCCGTCTCGCCTGTAGTGGGCATACCTGCGACCAGGACCGGTGTGGAAAATCCCCCGGTTAGGTCTAAATCTCTGCCCCCATACCCCGAAAAGCCTTTGCCCACCGCTAGTGCAGTTAGGAAGAGGGTGAATGGCAGGTCGTGAGTAAGGCCAAAGGGAAGACCCAGGCTGCGGGACCTCATCCTACACCCAAAACAGCAAATGACACATACAGCCCCACTCCCTCAACCAGTGCTAAGGGCAACTCTCCGGTCAGCTATTCAGCGAAACTATGACAGGATATGATCAGATATGAGCCGTCCTTTGAAAAAAAGGAAAAGCTACAACTTCTCCATGAATCTTTAAAAACAAAAAGACATAACACAGCACCATCTTCCCCGTCACAAAAAAACACCCTATGACCACTCCTCCAAGTCTCAAGTCCTTAACCAAAGTTCAACCACACATGACAACACTGAAGAAGGCATCCAAATCATCATCTCCCATCCCTTCCCCAAATCTTTCCCCTTAGAAAACACCCATCAATTTCCTCCGTAAACCTGAAAAACAAAAAAGGCAACGTAGTCCATCGTCGGATTCACCGGAGGCAATAGTGGAAAAAAAAAAACAAAAAAAAAACACCCATTTTCAATACAGGGGAAGATGTGTGCCTAATCTCGAAGGATGTTGAAGAAAAGGCTTTAATACATGCCAAAAAAGTGAAAAATATAAAACCTCTTTTAAACTTCAGAAAAATAAAAAAACTTAGACGTAGAGGACCCTAGAAATTTTCCTAAAGCAAAAAGGGTTCTCACTGTTGTACAGTCAGGAGTTGCTGGTAAACCGATATGGGCGATGATGGCGGAATGTAATGAAACTTTTGGAAGTTTCCCGCCCACGGCCTGTTTCGATGATGACGTGGTAAAGGATCTATGACAATATTGTTCAGGGAGGTTCCCAGTTTTTGTTCACCCCTCCCTGTATAGAGCGTTAAAATTAACCTTCCCCCTGGACATTGGCGGCCTGTCTCCTGATGGTCCCATCAAGAGTGAGATGGGTACTGGCTCATTGGGAGAGGCTGTTGGTGTCCTGACCCCGGCCATGTTCAATGCAGGATAGTAACCCTAATCGGTTTTCATCATGGCTCTCTGGTTAGCAAGTGTGAATGCCCGAGGCCGAGGCTCTCTCGTGACCTTCAGCGTCTTGGGGTGAATATTTGTTGTGTACAAGAGACCCGGTTTTCTACTCACGACTATGAGAACATACTGTCTAGGGGGTTCTCCCTCTATTCAGCCTGTTTTGATGGCCGCTCGAGAGGTGTCTCTTGGCTGGTAAGCAAGTCTTTGAAGGCTGCGTGTGTCCTTGTCTTCGTGGATCCGGCGGGAAGACTTTGCGTGCTGGATGTTACCATAAAGGATAAGGCTCTTCGGCTCATTGGGGTTTATGCGCCTAATGCCCATTCTGAGCGGCCTGCTTTGTTTCGGCAGATCGGGTCGTTTTTGACGACATCACAGCGGGTAGTTTTAGTGGGTGATTGGAATGCCGTCCTTGATCCCGATATAGATTGTATAGGGCCAATTTCGGGTACTAACAACCGGGGCGTTAAACAGTTTCAGGACTTTATCGACAGGTTTGATCTTGTTGATAAGTACCAGAACGAACACCCTTGGGGGTAGTGTGGACTTGGACTAAAAGTGGCGGCTCGGCTAGTTATCTAGACCGAGTCTTAGTTAAGAGAGTCGATGTAGGGCTCTTAGGGTGTCCAAGTTTCCACGAGATAGTTTATACGAATCATAGGCTTGTCTGGGTCTGTGTAAACTTAGATAAACCTAAGGTTAGGATGGCTGGCTACTGGAAATTAAACTCATCATTATTTGGTGAGCAAGATTTCCGGGACCAGCTGCTACTAATGATACAGAGGGAACTGATGGGAGCGGTTGTGGGAAATGCCTGATGGGATAATTTAAAATCCAAAATTAGAACGTTTGCTGCTGATTATAGTCGTCGGCTCAATCTAGATAGATTAGCGGCGCAAACGGCTTTAGAGGAGAAGGTTGATCGTGTTAGTGGGGACATAGCTTTAGCTAAGGTGGAGTTGGCCTCCTTGCTTATCAAGAAGGATGAAGCTCTGGTAGTTAGGGCTAGGGCTAGGTTAAAAAGAATGTCCTCTGAGGCAACGAATATGGCCACTGAATTGCACGCAGAGGAAGCTTGGAATGCATCACGGTGACATATTGCGTGCGTCACATTACCGGATAATCAGACCGTGACTACAAACAAGGGCATATGCGAGGCTTTTTGTGACTACTTTCAGAAGCTTTTTACCAGGGAGCCCGGTCTGAGCCCTGCTCAGTTCGACAACTATTTAGCTGACTTTCTCTGCCTCGAGGCAGCTGAAGCAGCTAGGTACGAGGGTCCCATTACAGAGTCGGAAATCTGGGAAGCGCTGAAACAGGTTGACCTGGACAAATCTCCGGGACTAGATGGTCTTCCGTACGAAGTGTACTTGAGGCAGTCGCCCGTTTTTGTTCTGCTGCTGGCACTGATTTTTGGCAACTGGATAAAGCAGGGGTCTATACCGCAAGGATGAAAACGGTGGGGATGGGTTAGGTAACTTTCGCCCTTTAACTATGTTAAACACAGAGTTAAAGATTTTGGGTAACCGTTTGCAGGTTGTTCTGTGAAGGGTAGGACGATTCAGGACAATCTTCATATGGTACGCCTGATCATCGAGCAAGTCGACAGTGAAGCCGTGCGGATCAATTTAGATCAGTCCAAGGCCTTCAATAGGGTTGACCATCGGTTTCTGGAGGCTGTTCTTTCGGCGGCCGGTTTCGGATCCTGGATCTGACTTCTGTATGCGACTCCCGGTGCGCTAGTGGAAGTGAACGGGGTACGATCGGAGCCTTTCATATTGTCTCACTCCATTCGTCAAGGTTGTCCGCTTTTGCCGTTGCTTTACGTTCTTGCGTTGGAACCTTTCCTTCGCAAGTTAAAGGCGAATCTGGTCCTACGCAGAATTGCCCTGCCCGGTGCTAGCACATTGGCCAGGTATTCTGCCTATGCTGACGACGTTTCAGCTCTTGTGTCAAGCAGAGTCGAAATTGACGAAGTCAGCAAAGAAATCAGTTGTTATGAGATGGTGACAGGGGCCAAGATCAATCGCGATAAGTCTGTTGGCTTGTGGTTGGGTGCGTGGAAGGGAGTTTCTCTTCCCGGACCTTTCCACTGGACGGATGGGCCGGTCAAGATTCTGGTTCGGTCCTGATCTCTAGTTGGAAATGAATTGGTCGGAGGTGCGAGGGAAGGCCGAGATCGCAATTAATTTGTGGTCTCGGAGGAATCTTTCCTTAAAGGGGAAGGCGGAAGTTTGTGTTTCACACATCTACCTGATTCTCCTTTACCGACTCTCGGTGCTTCCACTTCCATATGGCACTTTGCTGGCGTTCGTGAGGCTCTTGTTCTCCTTCTTGTGGGGAGGCAAGGCTGCCAGAGTCACTCGGGGGATCTGTTGCCTTCATTCATCTGAAGGCAATCTGGGCATGCCAAGCATTGAGATTCGTCAACATATGCTTCGCATCAGATTTCTAGATCGAATGTGTCGCGAACCGGATGAGGAGGGCGCCTTCTGAAATGAAGACGCCCGTAAGAACTTCCCATCCCTGAGAAGAGTGCACTCATGCGAGGAAGAGGCCTTCTGTTTACCCCGAACTGAATGCTCCTTCTATCGCAAATGTCGTCTTGCTCTGAAGCGCCTCTTAAGGGCATTGGATGGCCTCTCCAACGTCCAGGTGTTGTCTCTTAGGGCATTATATCAAGTGTTAGTCAGGGGGTCCGTTCATGATAATCTGATTGACAGTCTCGGTCTTATGAAGCGGGAGGCTCGCTCAATATGTCCTTGGGCGCCCGGGTTGAAATGTCTCACTAACGATGAGGCATCACTCACCTGACTGGTGATTCGTGGGGCCCTCTGGGTTGCAGATGCTTAAAGTCAAGATTAGGACGGAAAGGCAGCGGCTCTCTTCATCAGAATTCAGCAAAAGGTGGGTGCATCTTGCGCGTTTGTGTCATGTGAAAGGGGCTGACCGTGAGTGGCATTTTGATGCCGGTTAGGCATCAGGATATTGCTTTTCCTGGGTTGAACTAGTGCAACCCATCTAGAAACTAGGCTAGTTTAGGTTCAGTTGATGATGTTTTAGTTTCTTTTTCTTTTATTTAGTTAACTTAGGTAGGATATGTATGCTCATTGGTCCCTTTTATTTCTGTCCCTATTTTTCTTTAAGTTTAATTACCCATCCCCTCCCTCTTTAGGTGGTCAGTGATGTCAGTTCTCCGGTGGATGTGGGGCGCCTTTCGTTTCGTGTGAGTGTTTTCGTATTTGTTGTTGTGTTTGAATGAGTGCGTGTTAGTGTGTGTGCGTAAGATGAATGAATGTTTTATACTATTATAGTCCCGCATTGATTTCGGCCAGTGAACTGGTATTTCTGCCACATTAAGTAATTGTGGGGGGTTTTATTACTGATAACATTTTCTTTAGTTTCTTGTAAATAGATTGTGCTCATATTGTAAATACACATTGGGGTTAATCTTTAGAATTATTGTTATATTCCCCTCCCCCCACAGACGTTGAATTGTATATATGGGGATTAGTTAGTTTTTTCATAGAGACGATGAGGTATTATGGCGTTTGTAGTTTGAAAGGTACGTATGAATGTGTTGTTTTGGTGTAAGGAATATTATTCATACGATTGGGTCAGTGTCTGCGGCTAGCTAAGTTATAATTAAGACAGAAGAAGACCGTCCTCTCCCCATTCCCCTATTTCGGCCTTATGCCACATTTCTGTTATTACAGAATAAATATCCATAGTTAACCATTTCCCAAGTGCCATTCGTCAACATTTAAGCACAAGTTAAAAACAAAGAAGTATGTGCAATTAGCATAAAGGTTATCAGTGTGGAAAGTGGAATGAAGTTCAAATCCCAGTCTAGACTATTATGTTCACTTTTGCACCAATACCATTGGAAAAGGCATGAATCTATCTCTTCACTCTACCTGACTCAACTTTGGACTAAATAGTACACTTAGTTCTCAAGCATTGAGAATCCGAAGTCTTGGAAAACTACTCAACTATCTTTCCCAACAAGTCATGGCAAATACATAATAAAGGAAAGAAATCTGTGGAAAGCCAAGATTGCCTTCATCTGGAGTAGAAACCAGTCTAAAAGAAGGAAAATGTTAAATCCAAAATCGTGTAGGATGTAATGGGAAACCACTCCACTATCTCAAGACGTCATGGCAATTCAGAGATAATAAAGAAAATGGAATTTGGGTAGAAGGGACATAGCATTAGACAAGGACAAAAAAAAAGGAAGAAAAAAAAAAAAAAAAAAAAAGAAAGAAGATTATGAATAGGTCCTTCCCACTTGGAAGATTGGTACAGCATAATCTTCCTACTTGAAATTGGTTTTGTCTTGTACAAAGCTTTGCAGAGTAAATGCCATAAAGCATGTGTTTATACATTTCTTCAGATTTTACCTGTTCATGGTTTGTAGCAATATAATTTCACAAACATCCTTAGG
>CAHIKZ030004296.1:42500-162500 GCA_903632075.3 Acanthosepion pharaonis
AGCCTGTCTTGACACATTAACACATGAGGTACTATTCATAACCCTTTTAATTTCTGTGCAAGACTTAAAACGGTCCTTTAATGACATACGCTGCATTATTCGATCTTCTCTTGTCAAGTTTTATGGGTCTGTCGGTTTTAAAAGCACTAACTATTTTGCCAGTATCATTGTAGGATTTAACAACCCTGCCTACAACACTCTTGGAACGTTTCACTTTCTCTGAAATC
Source organism: Acanthosepion pharaonis (assembly GCA_903632075.3). Classification (NCBI taxonomy): domain Eukaryota; kingdom Metazoa; phylum Mollusca; class Cephalopoda; order Sepiida; family Sepiidae; genus Acanthosepion; species Acanthosepion pharaonis. The sequence goes on from CAHIKZ030004296.1 coordinate 42,728, forward strand.
TCTCTAATGGTGTGCTTTTCCTTGTGTAGCTTCACAATAGCTTGTCTCACAGAGTAATCAAGTTTTTGGCGTTTTCGCCATGGTGCCGGGCTGATGCAACGTTTACAAATGACTAAGTAAGACTTATTCTTTAGAGGAAATCAAAAATTTGAATATAGCATACTGTTTACATTGTTTTTTCTCAATTTTGTCCCTTACTTTTGGACGATCCTATTTTGAAAATAAATAAATAATTGTTATAATTCTTTTTCTATCCTTTGCAAATGATTCAAATTTTAGTATGTTATTATGGATGATAACGACTACCAGTTGTCAAAATTTCAGCTTTTCACAGTTGTTGTTTATAACAAATATTAGGTTTTAAAATTTTGTCCCTTAGTTTTGGACGCTACTGTATATATATATATATATATATATATATATATATATATATATATAGAGAGAGAGAGAGAGAGAGCGAGAGAGATAGATATTTAATAGGCTGGTTAATAAAATTTGAGGAATAAAAAGACAACAAAATGATAATATTGGCAATAAGACAAATAATATTTATTTTCCACTAAATTGAAACACGAAGAGAAAGATTTTGAAGTTGGAATTTGCGGACATGCCTGTGTCCTTTTTCAATGAGATGAGGAATAAACAAAGTAAGACTCCTCTTCCAGGGAATATTGTTGGTTAAAGGGCTCCCTGTTGAAACTATGTTCTCTGAGTAAATCCAAATCCCTGTTTAATGTGTGTGTGTGTGTGGGTGTGGGTGTGTGTGTGTTTACACAGGGTGTGATGGGTAAATTGTCCCCATCTGTGAGAAAAAGAGCAGCATGATGGAATTTACTCCACCAGACATTTGGAAATGGCATGCTGTACTGCTTGGCATTCACACCAGAAGCTCCAATATGAACATTTCAGTGTGTTTGGAGGTCAATCTGAGGACAGTGCAGAGGATTCAGAAAGAGTTGGATGAGTCTAATAATGATTATGAAGGTACAGCAGCTCGGAAAACTCACTGATTGTTACGATAAGAAAAGAACCCCCGAATTTGTTGGTGAAGGCCTCAAACGTATGGCAGCATTCACCAACTTAAACAAGGAGATCATCCAAAAGAGTTGTAGGAGATTCCAAAGTCGTGGTTGAAGCAAATGGTGATTTTGAATAAAATCACTTGTGAGTATTTCAAAATATTTTTTGTGTAATTTTGGTAAATATATGTTAAAATGAGATGTCAGTGATATTTTCTTTTTAGCATAATTTACAGACGACAATTTATCTATCGCACCCTGTATGTCTGTATGATAAAATTCTATGCAAAATATTTGCTTGCTCAGAACTATAGTTTTGTTAACTCATCAGTTACTATCAACATATATATCAAGGTACATTGGTTGGATTATTAGCAATTATACATCTTAAATTAAATTTTATCTTTCTCTGTTCTTTGAGAACTTTGTTGTTGCATGTGTTTTCAGAACAGTAACAACTACTCCTATTGCATATATTTACACATTATTATTGCGTACTGTTTAAAGACTTTATTCTTATTATACACACACACACAATGTATATCTTAGCAGAACCCAGCAATATGGAAACTAATAATGGCTTTCCAAATTAAGTAGCTGATGAACAAATTAATTTTAAAAGGAAATGAGTAACAAAAATACATGCAATAATTATGGCAAAAATAATAAATCTCTTCCACTGTAACCAAATAAACCAAAATTGTAAAATGATGAAAGCCATGAAGCATATATCATTTAATCAGTGATAAATGAATAAAATTAAGAACTTGTACCATATAGTTACACATACAAGTCCCCAAATTCTATTACTCATTAGGAGTGGATCTCTAGTATTAATAAAAAAAAAAAAAAAAAAAAAAAAAAAAACATTAGCCAAATGACAACACTTTCATGTTGACTAAAATGCTATTTAATAGACAATAGTGACTTTATAAAAGCTTATATTATTTAACATAGTACACAAAGCCATCATATTCCAACCAATATTAGAATAAGACAATTATACAACAAAGTATACAAATACCATACAAAAAATAAATTAAAAAAAAAATATATCTACATTAAATATCTTTCAGCTTTAGATATATTTAATAATAAATACATAAACCTAATCTGCATAATACAACAAATGTTTGCAAATGACAACATCAAAACATCATTTAAAATAATAATGTTCCAAGCACCAAATGCCATGATAGAAAAGATTACAAATTTTCTGGAATTTCAAAACCATCATTTCTTGAAAATGACTAATGATAGTTGAAAACACAATTTTTACACAAAATTTAATGTCAATATCTTTACTTTTCACCATTGTTGGTGATTTTCAAGGAAAGATAGAAAGTTCAGAAGTATTGTATTGTTGTAAATTTAATGTTTGAGAAACATGGATTAATTTGTTATAACTATGAAAGAAATTGACATGTGGCAAAAAATTATTTTACATTTTAAATATATCATAATTCACAAGCAACTATATTGAAACGGATTTTTATTAATAGTGATTTGCTTTCTTTTAATATAAATAGTCTTCAGGATTTGTAATTATTTTTTGCCATCAGCGTGGTAGAGAACTATTTTATTATTACCTGCTATCAGAAATATAATAAATTTCCCTACAAGGAAAAACATTAAAATGTTCAATAAACATACTGTGTCTGTTCTGTTTAAAAGATTTAAGTATTTAAACTAAAGTTGATTTGTTAGCTACTTAAATGTGATCCCTTATACTTAGTAAAGCAGCAATTTTTGCCCAGAACAAAATCTAAAATCAATCTAAATGCTGGGATAATCTGGAGGGGGGGGGGGATTTAAAACTACTTTCTAAAAATGTGTCCAAAATGTAAAATGGATGACTCACCTGTAACAGTAAAGACATAGGTCTGGCCATCATCACCTGAAAGTCGAAGTCTTTTGGAACCAGATTCAGTAGTTCCATCATCTTCTAGAGTTCCTACACCAAGGGCAGCTGAAAGAAAATGAAATTCTAATTGAATACAAAAACTAACACATTGCCATCAAAATCAAATCTATACCAGATTTATTATTGCAAACAAAAAACAAGTAGCTGAAAAACAAATATCTTTATAGAAATGTGATTTTATATAAATTTATATTGTCAATAATATAAGTTTTTAAAAAAAGTTCCAGATTATTTTCCAGTGAATTTTACAAGCATTTAGTGAGGTGGTGGGAGGGGGGGGTCATTAACTGAATACTTTAAAGTCTTAAAATGAAGATACAAAAAAGTAAATTATAATACAAACTTTACTTGAATGAAATTTGACAGTTACATTTTACTCAAATGAGCAAGAAAAAAACATTACAACAGAAATAAATAAAATACATGTTCTCTTTTCTTCAACTGTTTTCTTCAAAATAAAAGCAATTGAAGAAGTTAAATTAACCTGTAAACCATTTTGATCTGCATGTTGCGTTGGTGAAAAAAAGTCGTCTCCCCCTACATAGAAGTAGAAAACACAGACACACATGAACTGGTGTAGAGGACAGACACTCACACAAGGACCTGGGACCTGCTCCTAGGCCAAAGGACCAATTTCAAATGAAGGGAACTACAGAATTGTTCTGATGAAATGGATACCTGTTATCTATGTCAGCAACAGACCCTACTGGTAATTCATGCTACACATTCTACATACGAGAGGACAATGTCTGTATTAGCTTTTCTAATAATAATAATAATAAATATATTACCATTATAACTTATGCCTAAGCCTTTTCCTTAACTTATACACACCACAACATGCAGAATTTTAATGGCAATGGAATACAATAGCCTATCAGTGAAATAAAAAAAAAAAAAAAACGCAGTTTTCTCTTATTTGACTGATAAGCAAGACAGTATCTCATTTGATTACAAGTTAATCAATTTTTCTTGTTTCTTAGTCCTCACTTGAATATTTTTTTCACCGAACAATATTTACCCAGCATTTTAATGAACAATTAACAAACAAGTTCATTAGTTTTTTTATATATATAGTAACAACTTCTTCATTGATCATTTACAAAAGAGTTGAATGAAATCTAAGAGAAAGAAATAAAAACAAAAAATACTTTTGTTTTAACTTGTGATTTGTTACCATAAATATATTAAGAATGAAAATATATTTATTTCATGAGGTTTTTATTCTTAGCAATGTTATACTCATTTGCATGTTTTTTTTTTTTTTTTTTAAAAGAAACATGAACTATTGCCACTTTTCAATACAAAAGAAGATTGCTAAAAACCCACTTATGCAACTCAAGTCAGAGTTCTCTCCATTTTGGGGGTGGGAGGGTGGTGGGGAGATGTGAAAGTAAATCAGAAACTAATTTTCAGTATTCCTTTGTGTATTTGAGCAGTGAAAGTATACATACCTGCTGTGTCCCTTGTGACAATCAAGTAATGCTGACCAGGGGCCAAACCAGAATCTCCTGTCAGCACTTTCAGGTCATCCTTCCCATCCATCCCATTTTGATTGCTATCACATTTGGAATCGACTTCATTGCTTTCAATGGCATGATCTAAACATGTGTAGAGATACACAGTGAAGAAAAAACACACACAAAAAAAAACCCAAAAAAAACAGGCTCACAAGTGTTATTTACAAGACTTTTTGCCGAACAAAAAAAGTTATTTTAAAAACCATTATTACATGAATTAATGTAACTTTTGACACAGCAACTAATATAGTGCAAAACAAATTCTTCAAATTGATTATGAAATATTTAATTTCTTTTTTATATTGAAGCTCCTGAACTGCTATCAAGATATATCAGAAGGGGGCAAACAAATTATTACCTTAACAAGGCATTCATCTTTCAAAAAGATTTAATATACTTGACTATTATTTTGTTGCTTCTTATAAATCCACTGACAAACAAAGAGATTTCAATTCACATTGCCACAGGTAGATATTAACTAATCTTAGCTTAATCTAACAAAGTGGGAAATGAAAGGGGGATCAGAAGACTGCTGAAACAAGAAGTTCTGTGTGTGCCTTGAAAATCAGCATTCAAAATCTGCTATAAAAGAGTCTACATATTCAGTAAGCAGAGCTTAATTTGGCACAAGGCAGCATTAGGGGGGGGAATGATGTGAGTAGGAAGACTGTGTTGAAAGTTAAAGAACTTGTCACTCAACATTGAAAATCAGCACACAAAAGTCTTGACTTATCTGAGTTTGAACACAAATCAGTGGTGTCAGTAGAAAACACAACTCACTCAGCCAAAAGGTATGACAAACAATATTCTCAGTTATAAGAGGCACCATAATTATTTTTTCTTTATTTTTAACTTGGTGATTAATGCACAAGGTAACATTTTCTTTTCAAATATAAAATGAAGTTTAAAGTTTTAAGGTAAGCAAAATTACAAAATTTAAATGTAAATAAAATTTAGTAATAAAGGAAAGTTGTCATATGAAAACAACAGGGATATTTATGTCTAGCTTAAAAGCTGAACTCAGTGCAGACTTTTAAATTAAGGGGACCTCTGGTTCAGTTTAGAAAACACCAATGAAAATTTTGAAGAAATAACTTTAAATTCCTCAATTCACTCCATGGAACATCAAAACCTCACTTTAACTGATTCAGGCTACAAGTCCAATTCCTGCCAAAACACCAATTTGGACTGAAAATCAAGTTCTTCAAATCACAAACTCCGAGGAACTTCGAAACCTCACATCAGGAAACTTCTCACTTTAACTCTGATTCCTTGGCATTTTAAAGAAATAAAAATGATTTCCTCAATTCACAAAGTTTTGAAGATATCTTAAATTGAATTTAAAACAAAATCTTTTAATTTCACAAACTTTCCGTGTTACTTTAAACTCAACATAAATTAAAAACTTCACTAATTTTTTTTCAGTTATTTTAAAATTTAAATTTTTAACTGTTTCCTCCTCATCTGGACACAAATCTCAATTCTGGATGTTCTAGCACGAGATGAAGGGCAGATTAACAATCTTGGGATCATCCTGATTTCAAAAAGGTTTGTCTATGTAGAGCAAGTGTGGCCTGAGTTAGACAGGTTTCAGACACACAGAATTTGCTGTTTATTTATTTAGTTGATGAAAAAGCAAAATTGCAAAGAAAACTAGAGCTTGGACTAATGCTATAGTAATTTACTAAGTAAAGCTTAGTTGTGGCACAAAGCCAAGTAAGGAGAACCTAGTGAGGATTGAACCCACTATTCAGCTGTAATGGATCTCGTGAGACAAGTTAGCTAACCATTACACCACATTAATGCGCCCAATTGCATTATATGTTATACCCTTACATTCAAAATATTGCCAAATTGAGATATTGACCAATGTACTTAGACACATGGCTTTGATCCAGTTGGTGGCAATATCACTCTACAGCTTCCTGTGAGGTGAGTATTTATATATCTTCACATGGACATGGCAAAAAGCCCAAGTGATCAGAGATAAGTGCTAAAATTGCATAGTTTCATCAGAATACTGCCAGATGCAACAGGGAGTATTTTTCACTTTACTCCATTGGTGCAATAGGGAGGTACTGTTTGGGAGATGGATATGAAGGAAGTAGGCATAAATGAATTATGGCCACGTGACAAAAACAAAACATGTGACAAAGTGCTGGGACTGAGAACAGCCAACCAATTAATGGAGAAGGTCAGTTTACAATGCCTGTGAATATCCAGTGAATATCTAGTTTTAATAAGATTCTGGTGATTTTACTGTCACTCAAAATTATCTTAGACTAAAGGTGGGGAACCCCCCCCCCCAAAAAAAAAACACTATCTTAGCTATTGGGAGATAAAACAAGAGGAGTCATTACAGGAAGATAGATCAATAAGTCCATAGCCTGAGTTATTTTCACTGTATAATGTTCAATCTGTGATATTTAGAAAAGTCCTTGGTATAGACAAATATTTGTGTAAAATGCTTTTTTTCTGAATATATGAAGAAGCATCAGTCAATTAAATTTACTGATATTTCTACATATATTCAGATGTATTGTCCCTGGAATGATGCTGGTTGGAATATTAACTTTCCAAGTTTAGAAAATACTTAAAAAAAAAATTATCATACATCTTCCAAGCTGAATATGACATTACTGAAAAGACTAAACCTTATTATGGAAAAAAAGGGCTTAAATTTGAAAAATAAAGTTAATGACTAGATATATTAGGAATGAATGTGTGTTGAAGTAATGGATAGCAACTCAGGATGAGAAACTGGAGAGCAGAGTTCAAACTGAAGTAGAGTTTGTAATATTCCCTTACAGGCAAATAAACTTAAATCCATCTCTTCTCTCCACAGCTGTAGGTAAATAGCAGGACAAGACTAGGCCCTTGGTTGGCAAAAAGTCTAAGAGAAGGAAAACTGAATTCAAACCAGCCTGGGAAGACTTGGGTTCAGCCAGGCTATCTCACCCAAGGCACACAATTGTTGCTACAACTGCAGTACATGGGGTAACCCTATGACCCCACGGGCCATAGGACTAGTGATCGATAGTAGGGATGTCTGATAATATACTAATTTATTTGGTAGAGATTAAAAGTGAAGACAAATCATGAAATTCAATTATCTTTTTTATTGTTTATCAAGGGAGTTAAATCAACATCAAAATTCCAAGAAACGATGGAAGCTCAAGTGAAAACTTGTGTGCTTTCTTACCTGTGACTGTGAGAGAAAGAGAGTTCTGGTTTGGAGAAGAATGTTGCGCCATGTCCTGCCACAGAGAATCAAAATCACAGTCAGCATCACAGGACATGACTCATTAGCATCAAGCATTTAAAAAAAAAAATAAAAATAAAAAAATAAAAAAAAAGAGGAGGAGGAGACTTCACCATCCAGATGTCATTTATCCAGCTACACGGTTTCCCTGCAAAAGACGACAACAGAATCAAACAATGAACAGAATGGATAAAGAAAATTAGTCACATTTTCCATTTTTTTGCAGTTACTTTTTATTAACACTTTTAGATAGCTTGAAGACTAAAGCATATGTTAAGTTGTGGGAATTCAAAACAAGTAAGTAGTTTCTAATGAAAAGACATTTATTCTTTCTATACCACATAATGTAGCACCACTTTTAACATTTTAGCTACCAAAACTACTGACAATGAACTATGGATGCTTATTCATAACCCTATTGCTCCTAATTACTCCACCCATTTTGTTTTCAACCAATTTGTAATCAATGTTGTTTTACTGCTTGTTTATGCATACAATCATCATGTTTTTTTTCCTATAATGGTCTACAGCAGATAGGAAGAAATACAAGTATGGCTGAAGACTGCCCCAGAAGGTAGAAGAAGTGAATGAAGTAAGGAATATAGAAACATTCATCTCCCACCCTACCTACCTATGCTTGTAATGTAACAAACAAGGGTAAAAATGGAAGAAAACACTTATACTTGATAAGTAGGAAGGAATTTCAACAGGTTCAGCTCATAGCACATTAAATTGTTCAAGGTACTAAACAAAAAATTACAACTAAAGTGTGAAATAATAATAATAATAATACTTCCTTTCAGCACTTCAAATAACCTAGAATTCCAAAACTTCATCTTTTAAAGCATATCTGTATTATTGAACTGCCACAAAATCTTGACGATTATCTGACCTTTTTTAAGCATTTTTCTACCCTGCTATTACACCTGGAGATTATTTTTTATGCTAATTTAAAAATTTGGTAACTTGATTTCAAAAATACATACTTTTATGTACTTGGAAAAGGGAGTAGTTAAGGGACAATGGTTATCATATCAATCTCTCAAACCATTAGCAGAAAGTTGTATATGTATTTAGTTAATTTGCATCATACATATTTTTTTATAAATCTGTTGCCCTCAAATCATGAAGAGTTTGAGCAAGTTCTTTAGCACACCCCACCAAACAAAGGCTAGAAGTGGGGAGCTCTTTGTGATTTTGAGAACATGTATACCTCAATGTGTTCAACTTTGGCAGATCAGGAATTGAATTTGTACTTCCTTGAGAGATAAATAAATATTTCAAATTAGCTCATGCAAGAAATAGGAAATGCTTCACATTATCTAAGAAATATTTAACACATTACGATTCCAAATTAGCACATTTTAAATTCCTTGAATTTATTTAATGCTACAATTGTTATTTTATTAGGATTCACTTGGATTATATACCTACAGATTATTACATTATATATATATATATATATATATAAGAAATATAGTCTTAAGATGTGCTATATTTATAGGATAAAGTGTTCAATATCAGAGATAGAGCGTGTGTAAATATAAGTGAACATAGAAGTCAACACTTAGAGGCAATATATATATATATATATATATATATATATATATAGATATCTCCCTGATGAGCTTTTTGATGTGAAACTCTTTAGTCTGCTAACCAGGTAAGTCACTTGAACTTTTAATTTATTAAATATTATAGCACTAGTTTAATTATCCATTGATTGCTTCTTGGCAGTTCTACTAAAAAGCAAAAAAAAAAAAAAAAAAAGTAAAATAATTTTTCTACAATTTTTTTTGGGTTGTGTGTGTGTGTGTGTGTGTGTGTGTGTGTGTATAAAATAATGGTCAGGTACTCATGATTAGACCCCTCTGCTCAGACAGCTAACCAAATTAAAATCTTTATTTGCTATATTTGATACATTATATTCAAACTATATAATAAATTTTGATTACTTTTATTTACTACTAGTGTATATAGCCAATCCCTGCTGCAGACGCCTACTTAGGCACATTTGTATTTGTTCAACATCTATAAAGCCCACTTGTGGTTTAGACTACAACAATGTTGAGCAGACTATAAAGTAACTGGGAGAGAGGGAGCAGATAATCTGACATGATCAACAGTTTGAACAAGGTCATTACATTCAAAATGTCAATCATGACGACTTCTGACTTCAAGCTAGAACAACTATCAATGACTTCCAAATAGCTTTGTGTAGCCAATTTCACTCACAAGGCTTTTTTCAGCCCATGGTGCATTTTTCAAGCACTTTCCCATAGTGCTGCAGACTGTGAACATACTAACCACTTGACTATGTATCCATATATAAAATGAGGGAGTGCTGAAAAAGTTCCACAAAGTACATCTTCACAAAACACAAGATTCTATATCCGAATTATCCTCTCCACCACCTAAGTAGCATGCTATACTAATAAGAGAGAAAAAAATAACACTTTCATATAACCAAATTAGAATCTATTTTCTATATTTGATAAATTATAATCAAATGACATAAATTTTGTTTACTTTTATTGTATACATTGATATTTGACCCGATTTCAGTAAATTCCAAATCAGAGTAAATGTTGCTCAAAAACATTCAATCCTTTGTACTTTTGTAATATTGTAAGATCTACTGTGACAACAGACAAAAAAACCTCAGAAAAAGAAAAAAGAATTTTAAGTGTTACCACTTAACATAATCCAATAAAAACTTTGAAAAAATAAAGTTTAAAATAAGAATCCTTAATGACTCCTGTACAAAAGTCATTAAAGATTTTTATTTCAAACTTTATTTTTTCAAACTAACAAGTACATGTGTTTTAATATTCAGGAAGTGTTTTAACAGAAGATGGAAAATGCAACATTGAAATCTGAATGTACATAGAAAATAAAGAAAAGAGTGAAGAACTGCTATGTAATATTCTAATCTCTTAGATGGAAGTGAATGCTGAACAATCACTTTGTGCCTTTTATAAACTAAGCAAAGTATTAAGAGATAGGAAAATGTTGTTAGAAACAAAGAAAAGAGTGCTGAACTGCTAACAAAATTTTTCTGTTTTATTACTTTGCTTAGTTTCTGGAATGTACTTTTACTATTGCAATGTGTCTTTAGATTTCTGTGCCACATGTTCCACCTTCTATACTACCCAGATAGTTAACTTTCTGTAACTGCTTCATTTTGATGTCCTCAATATATAACTCACTTTGGGTTCTCTTTTGCTGATGACTATGCATGGCCTTCTTACAGTTATTAATTAGTCCTTTTTTCTACTGCCTTGACTAAGTGTTCTTTCAGTTTCCTCTCTGAGTCTGCCATCAACAAGGCATCATCCATGTGTCTTATGCTGTTAAGACCATTTTCTTAATAAAAGAAATCCTGGTAGGTCTTCTAATTCTCGTCTCACTATATATGTTGAATAAATTTGAGAAAACTTCTTGTTTTGCACCTCTATTTTTGTGTATTCACTGAATTTGTTCTCTATTTGCTAGGCTATTTGTTCCTGGTATTAATATACCAGAGAATATATTGCTTACTAAACTTATGTAATATAAATCTTCCTCTTTGAGGGTTAATGTTGGACAGTCTCTTCACAGAGGAAACTTACAGCAATGGAAATGTAGTTTCTGCAGAGGGATGCTAGGAGTCCTATGAACTGAACATGTGAGTGACGTGGCGCAGGGGCATACACACTTATACTTAGAATCAGAGTTAGTTGAAATTTCTGGGACACATAATGAGGGGGAAGGCCTAGAGAGTCTAGCACTCACAGGATATATTGAGGGTATGAGAGACAGGAAAACAGTGAGTAACCTGACCAAAAAGAATGTGTAAACAGATGGTAGAATAGGGACTGGGAGAGATAATGAAAAGACAAGCCTTACTAAGAACTGCAAAGTATAGGGAACCATGATCGCGTATGTCTTGAAGGGATACAGCATCTAGAGGAAGTGATTCCTACCAGTAGCTACTATGTTCAGTTACATTCAAGTAAAAATACAAACTTTTATAACAGAACTGGATATTTTTACTTGATTGTAACAGAACATTGTAGCTATTTGGTTAAATGACAAAGTTATATACAGCCATGAAAGAGTAAACAATTATTGACAGATTCAAACTTAAAATATACAAGAATACAAAACAATATGAATTTAAATTACTTGGTTAAATCAAAAACATTTTCTGTAATTATTGGTCCTTTATTTATTTCCAGGTTTCACTTATTTTGAATATTCCAATTTATAATCTTTAAAATGGTAGACAGGATATTATAGTACAGTGGAACCTCAACTTACAAACAACTCCACTTACAAAAAACTCGCCATATGAACAAAAAGGTCAGAAAATTTGTTTCCACCTATGAATTAATTTTGATTTACAAAATTAAGAATGGGCTTCCTGCCACTGCATTTCAAACTAGATATTTGATATAAATGTACTGTAAATACTTTTTAATCTTATCTAAATATACTGTATTTTTTATTTTTATGTATTATATATAATAATACTGTAATATTATAGAGTATTACAATACATTTTTATACTGTACTCTACTAAATATTTGCAGATATATTTTATACTGTATTTTTATTCTTATATTTTTGTTTTATTTGCAGTGTAAATTATTATATTTTATATACATTACTATATTATTATACAGTTCCAGCGCTGAAATGTAGTGTGATGCTATGAGCATTGCATCATCTTGTTCAGTCCTCTGTTACCTTCTAGAATAAACATTTGTAGTGTACACATATTTGTGATTATATCAGCATAAAAAAAAATTAATAATTTGCAGAAATTTATGTACAGTAATGAATACAGTACATTAACATTACTGTGTGGTAAAGTAACATGTAAAATTTATTTAAAAGTAGGTAAAATGTGACAATTGTACATGTACAATATTAGTGGGTAATTTTCTGATAATTTTTGTAGCCACAATGTCACCCAAGAAGCTAGTTGTTACTAAAAAGAGGGAAAAAATATCCATACAAATGGAGATTATTCAGAAACACGAAGGTACCCGTTTCTGAACTTGCCAATCTATACGGAAATATGTTTATTCAATTTGTGATCTATCTACAAGTCAAACTGTCTAGACTATATTTATTGTTAGTATTATACTCACACTATATATGTTACAGGCATTTTTACTCAAATATCTAATTTTTGTTATATATGTAAAAACGAAATACAATAAACTATTGTGTTTGGCTAGCCAAATCTGGTCAATCTGATTGGAAAGATATTCTTGAAGGAATCTAGAAAATGAATCAAGATACTAAACTTGATTTGAAAAATTCCAATGAAGTTTATTCACTAGGAGTTTAAAAAATGAAACTTTGTATATTTAGATTATCAGTTTCATATCTAGAGGTTTAATCTCAAATATAATTCATAAAATGTGGGTATGCATGGATATATATTTTTTGAAAAGGTAGGTATATTAATCATTTACAGTTATATTTTTGTTGAAAAAAATCAGTATATATCTTATCATGTACGGGTATATATTATTGTTGGAAAGTTTAGTATATATCTAATCATGTATGGATATATTTTTTTGTTGAAAAGGTCAGTATATATCTAATCATTTGATATATTTTTCTTACGTGCAATACTGAAAGTAGTTTCAATAGAGAAACAAAGCAGGATAAGTATTTTATGGCCTAAATAATATAACATATTAAATCATAGACACGTGACATTTCTGGCGTTTTTCCTCCTTCTTGTAGTGCCCAACCAGCAATAAAATTTTACTTTCCCCTCAACTCTAGAATAAAGTGAGAAAATGCTTACTTTCCTACTTCCTAACAAGAGAGCATTTATTAATTCATAAGTATGGAAGTGTCACACATTTTACTAAAGTGAGTGAATTGGAAGGAAATAAAAATTAGACCCAAGAAGCATAAAATCTTAAAAATACCTGCAAAATAGCAAATCGAAAAATATACAAAGAGTGCGAGAAAAAACAAAAAAATATAATAAACATTAGTATCTATATTATTCAACTAAATAATTATTTACTAATATGAGCATTATCCACCTCACAAGCCTTGTCACATAGATTTTACAGAAAGCAACAAACCTCTCTTATCTCACCATCATCATTACTCAAAATTTACCTCTTTGCATGATCACATTTCTGTGCAAGTTCATCCTTAAAACTATTTTTAGAAGCCAATATACATCTTTATGAAAATTTTACTGAAAATGTTTTGCACAGATAGCAAAAACAAATGTCCTAAGCAATATGACACTTAAAAGATCAACATTCACATTAAATTATCAACTCATTTTCAGAAAATTGTCACTACAAAAGTTCATATCACCCCCAACCCACCTGAGTGAACCCCGCACACTGTAGTAAAAAGAGCAGATAAGAACATCCTCAGTGTTCCATAAGCTTTTGGGGAAGGACAAGTTCAACCTTAGAAAGATCTTTAGTAAACTTCTGTACAAAATGGTTTGGCTAAGTTTCAGGACACAGAAACATTTATCATTTACTGAAGCAAAGTCAACAAATATTTTTGCTTCATAACACCATCAGATGGTATTTGTTTTCTAACAGCTACTCAGTTGATGTAAACTAGTGTAAAACACTAGTTAATACCAAATGGATGACTTATGTAATCAAATTTGAACTGATGTTACCAATACATATTTACTCTTTCACTTAGTTGTCATGTTACTTATTCTGTGTACACGTGAAATATGACACATGGTATATTTTCTTTTTACTAGGTAGCAGATTTGTCCCAATAACTTTTCTGCAACCTGCCAGTCTTAAAATGAAAAGGCTCTAGTACTGAAAGACAATATGAAATTAAACCCACTAGTCAACTTTCTTGTATACAGAAGATTTTATAAGTATAGAGATGGACGAACACGAATCAATCTAATCACCAGACTACATCTTCAATTCAATAGACATGTATAGATTTTTTTATCCTAATTATACAAGCAAATATCAATGCTAAATGTTTCTAGCAGAAATTAAATATTAAGGTTGAATGCATCAACAGCTGTATAGGTCATTTAGTACCAAGCAGAAATTTATTTGCTATCAAAGTTTTTTATATATATATATAACAACTACATAACAACATCTGTTAAAAAAATATGACAAATATGAGAATCTTGATATTGAAACTAAAAAATGTGTCACCTTAAAACTACTTTTATGTCCATCATAACTGGAGCTCCAGGTATGAAAAAAACAAAAACAAAAAAACGTACAGACAAGAACATTAGCAAAAAACCTGGCAGCCAAAACCGATTACAAAAAACATTGTACTGTATGGAATTGTTCATTTGCTCAGGAAAGTATTATCAAATGTAAAAATATAAACACATGTTATTAACACTAGAATTTGGGCAGACAGAAGGCATTACTTTGCCTTACGAGTAAGAGATTGGACTAAACAGAAATATAAAATAATAATAAAACAGGACTTTCTTAAATCCATGAATTAATATGTTGCTTAGCCGAAAAGTGCTATTGAATTTATCAATTAAATGAAGAATTGTCAAATTTTATAAATTGTTCACTATTTTTTTTTTCTTTTAAAAGCAAATGTCTACACTACAGTTATTGTTTCTGGTCTGCAGTTCTTGCTACCAACTGCAAAAAGACAATCTGAGATCAATGTTTAATCTTCATGCCTGCAAAAAACAAAAAAAAAAACTGTCAAAAGGATGGTTATTCCTTTTCTTTTACATTGCTATATACACTTGACTTCCTCGGCAACGTTTACTCACAAGAAAATATGTGAAGATGTCAAGGAAATAAACCGTCCTTTTGAGGTTTTGACAGTTTTTTTTTTTTTTCGGGTACAAAGCTTAAATATTGCCCTGTAAAAAAAAGCAAGAAATACTACTTGATTAGAAAAATTGAAAATTAATATTTTTCATTTTTTTAGCTACATGCAATTAACGACCATCTGGAACTTTATACTCAACTCAACTCTCAAGGAAAAAAAATGATGACTGTTAGCTAGCAGTGTAGTAATAAAGGGTAGTTAAATTCGTAAATTAGAAGGATAAATATTGAATCACAACTCCATGAAGGATAAGAAACCAAAGTAACTGACATTTCCTGTTTAAATTTTTCAGGGTTTTTTTTAACCAAATTAGATACCTAACAACTTATGAAGGATAAAAATTGTTAGTGTACATACAAGAACAAGACAATAAGGATTTTTAATTTATTTTTAATTTTTTAACTAAATTTATTATATGTTTGTTTTTTTTTTTTATCGTTTTTGTTGCAGTCAAGCTTTTTAAGGCTTTAACCAACATTTCTTTGAATTTTTAGTACAAGGCTAGAAACCCACTATATTTTCTAATGAATATATTTTTAATTTTTATTTTATTCATTCATTACTAATTAACTTCAAAAAGAGTCGTTGTCACCATCAAAAAGTGGACCGACATGAAAGACGGTCAAACAAAAGAAAATCTCTAAAGTACAACTCGAAATTAAATACCGTTCTTTTAAAAAACTAATATTTATTTAAAAAAATAATTCTTTTTGACGTTAAGAGAAAAGCTGAAAGCAAAAGAGACAAAAATGAAAATCTATTTCTTTATGTTTTTAGCAGCTAGTTTACATATTTCTATTTCTCAGTTATCAAGACGAAATTCGTTTAAATATTTATTTAAAAAATTGTGAATTACTGTACAAAGAAAAAAAAAATGAAATTAAAAACTTTTTCAAAAATAAAACTAAAAGCCTAGAGAACATTCTAAATTTTTTCCCCAAATAAATTGACTAATAACAATTGAGAAATAATACGTTAACGTAGGTTTTTTGTTTTTTAAACCAAGATATTTTACATATTTTTTTAATATTTAAAAATCAACTAGGCTTTTTTTACAAAAGAACGAAAATAAAAAGTAAGTATTATTATTGAACACAGGACATAGAGAAAGTTAACTATTTTTAGGGCAAACTGACAATGAAACCCTTTATTTATAAACAAACAAAATCAGTCTGTTTGATTACATCTTTAATTTTAAATGAAATTAAAAATGTGTCCCTTGAAAGTAGAATATCAAGCGGGGTTATTTAAATAAACTTGTATTTGGAGAAAGGAAAGATGTAGAAAAGGAAATCGAAAGACATTCTTTTTTCAAAATGAGCAATTTGTATGCAATTAAGCGATAATTGACAATTGTAACAAATGTAATATTATTTCTGAATTCACATTTAAGACTTAAAAGTAAAACGAAGGTTTAACTTAGCAAAGATGTTTATTTTTTACTACAATTAAAAAGAAAAAAAAATGTGTGTTTAAAACTGTTTATTGATCAAATCAAGTTTTAGGTCTACCAAAAAAGTTACTAACAACGCATTTGAAATAATTTACAGAATTTAGGAAGAAATCTTTTCAGAATTCGATAAGAGTTTTATCGTCAAGAAAAAAAAAAGCAGTGATTCAACAACTAAAAAACAACAAGTTTTAAGTTCTAACCACGTGGTTTTTGGTTTTTTTCAAGTCTATTGCTTTATTTTACTGAAAGGATTTGAGACATTTTCTTTTAAGCTATAAAATACAAGGAAATTTTTTCTTGATGGATTTTTTAAAATCAAGTTAAATCTCAGCAGTCATTATCATGTGAGTGATGATGACTTTGTGGGGTGCAGTTCAAATGACATTGGCATAGCTTTTTAAAACCTACGAATAAAAATACATAATTAAGGCATAAAAAAGTAATTTATAAAAATATTTTTTTAAAATTAGTTTAAAATAAAAACTAACAACTTTAATAGTGAAAGACTAAAATAGCCAAGGGAAAAGAAAAAAAACAACAAAAAAAAAACACCTGCCTTCACTTTTCATTTCACATTTTTAAACTTTATTTTTTTGAAGGCAAGTGCTTCTTGCAAAAAAAAACTAATCTTTTCCTCCCCGGTAATAAAATTTTAGTTATTAAAAATATATTTTAATATTCCTATTTGTTTAAAACTTTTAGCTAATTTTTGTTTAATAGATAAAAAAAAAAAGAAAAAAAAAAAATTTTTTTTTTTCCTTTTGATCAAGCAAATGTCTTAGTGGTTGTTTTTGTAAGCAATAATAAAGAGGTGTGGAGAATTGATCAGCACGAAAATTGCACATATGTGATTCAAATTACAGCATCAGGAACGGGCATTAATATCAACAATATATACTTAATAAATATATATCCAGCCATCCACCTCCTTCTTTCTTTCCTCAACAGCGGTGGACGGCGCTTCTCTTCTCTTCACTTATGCAAGCGCCATTTTGTTTTTGTCATGCAATAACGAACGTTTGAAAAGACTAAAAACTTCCCAAAGACTTTTAAAACACAATGGGCAAATCGTGTATCAACGCTAAACATGGTGAGGTGTCGCCGAAGCATCTACCACGTGTGACCAACCTTGTGCTGATATTTTCGTACGGGTGCTTCGATAAGAGCCAGGATGACGAGAGACCAGGATGGAAAATCCGTCGCTGCAGTGCCGTACTTGGCTGAAGAACATGCGCATAATGATATGCACAAGGGAGACTACTCTGTCGCCTTTACATACATCAGATTTGAAAACTTCACGGTAGATACCTGGGTGTAGAGATTTATTACTCACACAAAAATACACACGATTTCGATAATATAAATAATTATTGGTATTAATTAATCGTACATTTGATTATCTGCCTTGATCAAACAAAGGAAAACTAATGACTAAGAAATCTTGTCCCAGCTACTAGACTGGTGAGACCTAACCACACATTTTTAGATTTTTAATGATTTGTACATACAGTGTAACCCGGATATAAGAGAAACCCGGATATAAGAGATATTTTCTCTGGTCCCAAATTAGAGCCCGTGTTAATGTATGTAAATTAGACCAAACCCGGATATAAGAGAAACCCGGAAATAAGATACAGGTTAATGTTAGTCTTATTTATCATAGACAGTGCATGAATGTAATTTTAAATGAAGGAGAGGAGACTATTGCAGGTATTCTAACAACTTGAAATATCCAAAATGTATAAATTTCTACTTTGATTTTGTTAATTATTAGTAAAACTTAAGGTTAATTTTTTTACTTCCACACACACATACTTTTAAGGTTTTGTTCAGCAGATATACAAAAATAGAAAGGGGTGTAAGACAAGGATGTGTCTTCTCACTGGATTTATTCAACCGAGAACAGTGAGGAAATTCTGAGAGAATCAGAAATCCTACCAAGATTCATTATTGGCAGCCACAATCTTAAAAATATAAGATATGCAGACGATACAGTGCTGATAGCAGACAGAAAAGAAACTACAAAACCTCATAAGGAAAGGGAGAAGAAAGGATTAAGCACAAACTACAAGAAGACAGAATGCATGGTTTTTAGCAAAAGGATAACCCAAAAATGCAAATTACAGGTCAGGAATACTAAAATCAAGCAGGTACAGAAATTCAGATATCTGGGAAGTGTTCTAACAAGGAACAGAAAGTTCAACACCAAGATCC
This sequence comes from Acanthosepion pharaonis, assembly GCA_903632075.3. Classification (NCBI taxonomy): domain Eukaryota; kingdom Metazoa; phylum Mollusca; class Cephalopoda; order Sepiida; family Sepiidae; genus Acanthosepion; species Acanthosepion pharaonis. The sequence continues at coordinate 61,953 of CAHIKZ030004296.1, forward strand.
GAAGATGTATTGGGATGGCCAAAATTCATTCCACAAGCTAAGCAGAGTACTAAGAGACAGAAAAAATTTTGTTGGAAACAAAGAAAAGAATACTGAACTGTTACATAATATCTGTCCTCCTGTAAAGCAGAAAATGCCGAACAATTGCCTCAAAGATGAGGAAGAGACTTGAAGCAACAGAAATATGGTTCTACAGAAAGATGCTGAAGATACAATTGGTCAAACGTGTGCAACAACAAAGTTTTGGAAAGAATGGAAACAAAAAGGTAACTTATACTTAACACCAGGAAGAGGCAGTTGAAATTTCTGGGGCACATAATGAGGAAGAAGGGCTTGGAAAATCTGATACTAACAGGACAGAGGAAAGCAATGTGTAATATACTTGGTGGGCTTGAGAGGATGGATGGCAGAACAGGGTTTGGGAGAAATAACAAAAGGACAAAACTTATTAAGAGCTACAAGAGACAGGAAGATGTGAAGGGCCATGATCACCTATGTCCTGAAGGAACACAACAGTAAAAGAAGAATGACATTTGGTTGAAAACCTCAAAAGAAATTCAACATTTATGTAATTCATTCATGAAACAAGATTGAAAATTGATTATTATTTTAATAAGCAAGCTCAGTAACACAAGCAAAATGAAAACAAGGTAATAAAATGAAATAAGATTAGGTTATCAGTTTGTAGTGATTTTAACCATTTTGTTAAAGAAGGATGAATATGAAGATATATATATTTTTTTAATCAAAACCACCCAAAACAAAGCAGTAAAGCTACTAAGACACAAGGGGTTACTGGGTGTGGAAGAATTAGAAAACAGAAACATTACTGAGGAGCAAGAATCATAGGAAAGTAATTAGGAAGACAATAGATAACAATTGACATTGCATGTAAATTTTTGAAGATCAAACTTGACTGGAAAGCATGAAGACAGAAAAGAGTTCCACAAGCAAGAAGTATAAGAAAAACACTGTTAGCATAGAACTTATGGTTAGAGCTAGCCAATTCAACTGTAAATTGATGAGACCTAACTGCCAATCTAGTACTGTGCTTAAATTTATAAAATCTAGGCATGATAGCAAAGAGGCCATCTGAAAAATTACTGACTTTATGGCTTTATGGCGGTGGGAAAGTGAAACCAAAAGAAAGCGAGAATATTGCAGATTTGTTTTTAGATTTTATCTGGATAATATGTGGTAGCAATATTAGAGACATAAACAAATGGTAGACTTATAGGTGTAAGATATATTCCAGAGAGAAAAATTGACTTGTACAACACAGTGAACCAACTTTCTTAGCAGCAGACCTAATAATGGAGTCAATATAGTCTTTCCACTTCATGTCAGCCAAGAATGTTAGCCCAAGAAGGCACAACATGTCATTCTCTTAGAGGTTAGCATTAGCCATGCTGATGGAAGGCAGAAAGGGGTCTCTCAGATGATTAATAGAGAGCAGTTTTATTTTGGAGGCATTAAAATTAACAAGCCATCCTTTACCCCAGTTAACAACTGACTGTAGGTTATTTTTGAGATCAGCTGCCAATTTGACCATATCAATCTGATCAGACTATTGAGACATAGATAGCATGTTTATGTAATAACTTTTAGTAGAGATATTATTGTGGTTACATGAGGGTTTCTTTAACAGGAGATAGTTTAGTGTGTTGTATGTGACACATGGCAGGCCTGGGGGACTCAGAATTTTTCCAGGGAGGGAAATAAGACACACCTTAGCACAACAATATCCTGTGGTTGAAAAGAGAAAAAAATGAAGTAGATGGTTTGTGCCCCTTTCCTTTTATACAACACCACTTAGTGGGTGTTAGAAAGAATTTCCTGGTAGACAAGGTGGGGTAATCCCACAATTCTAGATCATTTTAATATTTATTAAGTTTAGCTTAGTACAGCACAATCCTAAATGTGAGATATAATACCATGCCAATCTTTTAGTCAACAAGGGCCCAGTGACGTAGCTAAAGTGGGGGTGATTCATCCCAGATGGCACTTTTATGGGGGCAGCACTTTTGTGTCTGATGTAGGCTAAAAGCCTGTATAGTCTGAATTGAAATAAACGTGGTTTTAATGTTGGGACAGTACTCACAGTTGAAAGATCTTTTTAATTTTGAGTAACTTAAACTATGCCATATATATTGGGCTATATACCATTTATAGAGACTATATAAATAATTGACAGATGAAATAGTTTTTGACAATGTCATTGAAGAATTTGCCAACAAAAAAGCAAGAAAAGTTACTTTGTAGAAAGTTGTAATTTTCATTTCAGAAATAAAGATGGTCCTAAATTTTTAGATGTTTTCCCCTATATGTCATTTTTGCTTTTTATCTCTTACTAATAAAGTTTAAGTATATTTGGTGTGCATTTCAAGCATACTATATTTGAGTATGTGAAAGCAATATTATAATGGCACACAAACTAGTTTTATAACTTTAAGAGTGAGCCATTGTGCAATATGTATTTTTTGTGGTGACTGGGAGCAGCAAACTTAAGGGCTGCTCCGAGCAACACACATTCTAGCTATGTCACTGTGAGGGCCCGTCTGCTTTCCAAATTAACTTAGAGATCAACCACTATGCCAGCATGAAATATTAACTAACATACCGGACAAGTTACAAGGCTCAAAATTATTTCAACATTTTTTTTAAAAAACATCTTTCACTCCTCTTTGAGTAAAGGCTGTTAACAAGAGATTATTAAACAGAACTATGATGGGTTTTTCTTGCTAATTGGCTATAGGTGTATCCAAACTTTCTGGTGCTTACTTCAAGATTATCATCATCAAATATTTTTGGTTGTTTTTGTTGGTCATTGTGGTCAATAGAAGGGCAATCTGATTTGTAACATTGTGAATCTTTTTGGAATATCCATTTCTTTCCAGAGCCGAGTTTACTTGTTGATCTTTGTAGTGATAGGATTTTTTTTTACAGTATGGGAATTTTTTATTTAGTAAAAAATCCCTATGAAAAAAATAGTTCAAACAAATCTTTAAGGTAACAATTAATATGTGCACACAACAAAGACAGACAACACAAGCCAAGTTTAAAAACAGACAACAAATTTATTGTTAACACACAAAATGAATGAATTGTGTGCCAAATGATGACCAATAACATGTATGTACATTACCAATGAAAATGGAATATGCCTTTTTACAATAAAAATTATAATGCTGCTTATAAGGTCCTCAGAAAAGAAAACGACATAAAATGAAGAAAAGGAGAAAATACGTCTCTGAATAGTTTTCAAGGAATAATTTAGTTCAATTTTTTAAACAAAGTTCAAGGTCACTGCAAAGAATAGAACAAGCAGAGCAGCCAAAGACTTTTCCTTGATGTGGAAGTGACTTTGATGTTCCATTCAATTCTCGTCTGGTTGTTGCCAAATTTCTTCTGTTTTGTTTTTCTTTCTGGAACAGGGTGACCTGGGTTCCTGCAGCAGCTGTTTGTTGAATTCAAAAATTAAATCCAGGGTCCCACTTAAATAGCCTACAAGCATGCTCCAAATACACTCCTCGGAATTTGGAGGGAAACCTTTTTATTTGTTTTGGATGAAAAACAAACACAAATGTTTTCACACAAATTGAAATGTACCAAAAATATTTTCAAAAGCATCTCTTTTCTCTCTGAAAGGAAAACAATACATACTCAAGCAGCTTAAAATTCTTATAACAGAATGGAAGTGTTAATTTCATACACAATTCTATATCTGGGCTCCGAATTGACATGCAAGGAGTTATCAATAAAATAAAGTAACCAGCAACACTTCAAAATATATAATTTTTGCTGTAGTTTAAAAAAGAAAATCAAAGGTAAATTTTTTTAAAAAAAGATTAAAGGTCATTTTTTTTTTTTTTTTACATAAAAAATATTTATCTGAAAATATATTAAATGGTACACTGTTTGCATTTTTAAGATGAAACATTATCATTATTATACACTGATTTACTGGGACTAGTGTTCTCATCTTTGTTGCTACCATCATATTTTATCATTGAATTCTCCACATATTACATTCTAGATAGGTTAAAAGTTGACAATAGGAACAACAGATTTTATTGCTTCTGCTTGAGTAGTTATGATAGAGTAGGTTGTCCAAATGCTTATTCAGTGATTTCCTTCTCTATTAGCATCATGGTATAGCAGCATTGAGAGTCTTGTCAAGAATTTGGACAGAGGAAAGAGTAAAGTGGATTCATGACATTCACAAAAGAGACAGTATAAATATTTTTACAACAAATTCAAACTCACTTTGTTGATTATATGAAAAGTTGAAACTGAAAGTTTGTCCTTGTAAAAATATTTAATTCCACAAAGAAAAAGCATAAACAGTTAAAGTGTAAAAATGTTTATATTCCACAAATTCTTGAGGCCTGTTACAATAATTCTTCTTATAAAGAAAGTTTTCATACAACAGGAAATAAACTAGACACAAGAAGATTTCTTAAGGACTCCTCTATTTTGAATCAGGCTGTTACTCCAACTGTTATTCAGAATGACTACTTGATATATTGACTTGGAAACTGGTGGCAAATTAAACTGGAAATTGCTTTTTTGTTCAAGCTAGAGCATTTTAATGGAACTGCATTAACTTTTTAATGGTTTTTCTCTACATTATAATTCAAAATTACCTCCTTATTGTTTCAATTACCATTGTATCATCTGTATTACAATGGTCTGATTTATGTTTCTATATTTGTACGTCTGTTACCATAACGCAACAAAAGCAGCACATCATTGCACAACTTCAGTTAATGCAATACCTTTAAAATGCTCTAACTTGGACAGAAAAGCAATTTCTAGTCTAATTTGCTACCAGTTTCCAAGTAAATTTTAGACAATGACATAAAAATCTGCACAAGGGAGATTATTGCATCTCTATTAACTACTAATTACAAAGTTATTGCCTCCAACTCAAAAACCTTTTTTGTCATTTGGTGATATTTACTCCTTTGTAGTGAGTTTGATTCACATTAAATACTCTATGCTTGTGGCTAAAATAAATTATTAAAAATGTAACAATATATATCAGATTTTGGCATGGAAATTAGAACTGGTGAATTATGTATTTATTTTTACTCTCACACTTATTACTTCAGATATTATTTTTAATGGAAGTAATATATTGTCATGCAGCAAAAACTACTGGCCAATTTTCTTTCCAGGAAAAATTTCTTTTTTTATTCCAATGTGTCATTCAAATTTTACTTTTTTTGTGCTGTGTTGCATCTTTGTTCGAAAGTTCCTCTCGTTCATCATCTTTCAAGTTCTGAGAACTTCCAAAGTGTCCTTTGTCCTTGAGCTAAAAACAATCTCCTTTTTTAACCTTTACAAAACATTCCTGAAACATGTTTGTATCAACTGCCTAATAACCAAAAAAAAAAAAAAAAACATTAGTAGTTCATTGTTGAGATTCTGCTGTACTCCTGAGTGATTGAGTGTTTTGTTTTTATGGTTTATCAATCTTTTGAAGGTTATTTAAAGCCAGAAAATGTTTTTTATATTGTAAGTATTTTTGGAGATAACAACGATTTACTGATACAAATCCTACTAATTAACCCATAATTGGGGAAAGTAGAGGTGGATTCATACCTTTCCTAAGGTTATTTGCATGGAAGTGAATATAACAAACACAACTGGAACTTGGTTTTCCAATTTCAAGCCGTTATCCATTGCACCACCTTCATATCCAAACATAGCACCTGGTATTCCCAAGCGGTCAAGCATCTAGGTACTGACCAGGCTCAGCATTGCTTAACTTTGGTGATTGTTCAGGAACCTGTGTTTCAACATGATACAGCCGTAAGCCCTCTGCACTCCCCATTTCTACTAGATAAACATGAGGACTAAACAACACCAAATATTTTATTTAGCCATAATTTTCACCAAATTAAAATGATTATTTTCTGTAAAAATATTCTTAAAAAGAATACATGTACAAATAATAAAGAACTAAGTATATTTCAAAGACACTTCTAAGATTGTATAAAAATAGTTTTGGAAACTTCTGCTTGAACTTAATGCATGCATGTATGCAATACAATTTTATGATACATTGAAAGCAAGAGGTGCAGAGGGAAACAGTGAGTAACGTACCTAACAAGATTGTGTAAATGGATGGGGACAAACATTCAATTAAATTACAAAGGATAGGAAGTTGTGGAGAACCATGATCACCTACCTGACAAGATTGTGTAAATGGATAGCAGTACAGGAACTGGGAGGGATAGTAAGGAGACACACATTGTTTAGAGTTACAAAGGATAGGAAGTTGTGGAGGACCATGATCACCTACCTAACAAGCTTGTTTAAATGGATGGCAGAACAGGGACTGGGAGGGATAGTAAGGAGACAAACATTGCTTAGAGCTTCAAAGGATAGGAAGTTACAAAGGATTATGATCATTCTGAAAGAACACGGCACAAAAAAGAAAAAAAAAACATTGCTTAAGATCTAGAAATTTTAGGTAGTTGTAGAGAGCCATGATTGTCCTAAAGTGACACAGTAGATAAAAGAAAAAAGTGCCCCCCAACACTCCAAAAAAAAAAAAAAAACTGCTTAGAGGTACAAAGGATAGGAGACTGAAGAGAACCATGATTGCCCACATCATGAAATGATTGATTTGTTTTTTATGACTTATCAAACCTTTGTGGTGTAGGGATCCCATTTCATTTAGATATAATCATGAGGGTCACATGATGGCTGGTGAGTGATGTGAGCAGATAGAGTGATGAAAATCAGTTGCAATGTAGAGCCCAGAGAAGAAGGATATCCCTAGCTCACAGAAGTAGGTCTTAGAGGAAAAACCACATGGCCTCGCCAGGTTCATAGAGAAAACACTAACTTCACTTTCCCTTCAGGAAATATTACATGTAAGTTTCCCTTTTTTACACAATGTCTGTTGTTGCATATATGTTATAATTTCTCTGCATGCAACACATATAAATATGTATATATAGTTTTGCGTATGTCTTAATGGTATAAATGTCTTCCTGAGAACAAAACACGTTTGTCATTCCTTTTCCTTTCAGCCATTCCATTCCGTCTGCGAAATATAGTGTTATTATGTCATGGATATAATAATGCCCATAATGGGAGAAATACAAATGGGAGAATAAACTTTTCTTCTGTTGCTCTCTCCTTTTATTTAAAGCCGAGACATTTTTTTATGAATGAATATTGCATTAACAATATTTTGAAAATAACAAGGATTTTTTTTCCTGATACAAGTACTACTATTTAACCCAGTGGTCCCCAAACTGTGTGGTGTGTCTCATAGTTGTGGTGGAAGGGGATAGCAGGTGAAACAGAATGTTTAAAAAGACAAAGATTTAGAAACATTTTTAAAAAATTCATATACCAAAAATAAATGATTTCAAAATTTAAAATATTATTATGGATTACTTGTAATTGCATGTATGAGTCCCAGTATAAATAGTTATAAATAATTATTGACCAATTTTATCATTGTCATATTTTGTATTATATCAAGTATTAAGAATATAGTAACTAGGCTCTGCAAATTGAAGGAGAGAGTTATCAATAATAATGTTCTGACTTCACATCTGTAGTTATGTCCCTTTAACTCTCTCTCTCTCTCTGTTTTTTTTTTGTTTTTTTAAATGGACTTTTTATCACATAAAATTTGGTGAGGCATGAGTAAATTTTAATTCCAAAAATGCAGCCCAGAGAAAAAAAGTTTTGAAACCACTAATTTAATCCATGGTTATGGGGAGATGGATCATACCTTTCCCAAAGGTATTTGCATGTAAGTGAATACATGAACACAAATGGAATTCAAACTTGACTCTCTGATATCACATTTCAAGCTGCTACCCATTACGCCAGCTGTACACCCCATCCTAAAGGGACGTGGCATGTAGAAGAAAAAGTAGTATAAGGTATAAAACTTAAACCTCATTTTGATTCATGTACAGATACACCACTCATTTTCCAGCAAAGGATGATCCAGCATATTTTTTTAATCTTTTAATCTATTAATCCAGGCAGAATTATCAGAAAACCCTTGAATTTCTTGCCTCTCTCACACAAGTTTACCAAGTGGTGACAGGTTGCACTGTATATACATTTAAGCAGTTAATTCATATTTGATATTTAAGTTTGTTATACTACTTTAATCAAGATCTTTTTCTGACTCACAAATACATTTCACTAGACATGTCAGCTGGATGTGAGTGCCAAGAAAGCAAAAGCCAAAATAAAAAAGTTGTCTTCTGTACAGGGGCTCCGAGCATCACATCCAGTTCACAAAACAAATCCTCACAAAAATCTAAAATAGCCAGTCACAAATGTTGACAAAAAAAAAAAAAAGAGTATGTGCCTGGGAGCCTGCACATGTTAAACTACAGATATAAAAATGCACACCTTACCAACAACAAGCAGTTTTTCTCAACACTTTGACCTCATCAGATGGCCACTGGCTTATCCACATACCCCACCAGTGTCAATTTAAACCCTGAAGATAGATGGAGAAACTCTGCCAGCAACACCCAATTCATGGTACCACATGGCTTCACTAATCCACTCCAGGCCTCTCTCCTGACACCAGCCTCACCTCGGTCAACCAACCCACTACCTGCACCTGGCCCTACCAACAACACACTAAATTGCTTCCCTTACCAATGGCAAATAAGGAAACACATATCAACAATTTTGTTGCCTTTTCATACATATATATATTCTGAAAATTGATCAATACATGCTGTTGAAATTTTAATCCATGTTTGTTCTTTCCTTTGCAACCATATGCTTGTTATAATGAGTTTCTAAAAGTCCTCATGCTGTAAAGATATAAGATGTGAATGATTTGTGGGTCAGAAGTGTATTAGTGAATTAATGTCCTGTGACTTCTATTGGTCTGGTAAAATAAATAAACTGGTACTGTTCTGAAATCAAAGGTACTAGAAAATCAGTGGGTATACTTGTATATAATCCAATGTTCACTTTAGAAGCAAAACAAAACAAAAACAAAACAAAAATATGAGGGTGTGCTGAAATATTTATAGCCCAAGAAATTCATAAAAAATTCTGATATTTGTTCAGATTTTTGGAAATGTATCAATGTTGAAAGCTTTTCAGCACCCCCATATATTTCCTCTTCTTGTTAAAAATTAAAACAAAAGCATCTTTCTCTTGCAAAAATTATCTGTTTTAATTAAAATTCATTCTTTTTTTTTATTAATTCAATTATTTAAACTTTTTTATATACAAAATATTTTATAAAACAACAAACAAAAATATTTTAGTATTCTAAAAAAACAAAAAAAAAAAACATTCAAAATTTCTTCCCTACATAGAAATGAAATACACAATCCCAAAACAATTCCGAAATAGTAGGAAAGACTGTGGAAGATTTTTTAAGTTAAAAATTTAAAAACCACAACCCTAATCTGCCTTTGTTGATTGAATTCTTGGCAAAGTTTGACATACACACCCACAACAACAACAAAAAAAAAACAAAAAAAAAAACAGCATGTCAAGAGGACAGTTTTTTTTCTGGACACTGTTATAACTGCATACTCTTGTGGCAATTTTTATTGTTTTCAAAAGCTATTTTTAAGATTTTAATAAAACTCAAACATATGAAATTGGATTTATATATTCAGTTTTTTCTCAAGAATTGACAACTAAAATACTAAACACTATTCTTGTAATTAAACAGTCTAATAAATAATATTTAACATTTTTATTGTCAATTCTTGAGAAAAAAGTATAAATCCAGATGATTGTTTTTAGTGAATTTATGTAGCAAGAGCAAGTGAAAGAAATGTCTGGAAAATACAATTTTTTTAAATTTATAATTGCAGTTAGTAGTAGTCATATATAAATTTTATTTTCTTGCTCATTGACATTTTAAAAAATTTATGAATAACAAATGTGTTTTCATAGTTATTTCTGTATAAAATGGTAAATAATAAATATTGCATTGAAGTTGGTTCACATATTTTTATAAACTTGTAAATATAAAATTATTCTTGTAAATAAACAATGTAATAAAATAAATAATGCTTAATTCTTTTGTTGCCAATTTTCAAGAAAAAAAAATTCATAAATCCAGTTCCATGTGTTTGGGCTTTATTCAGATTCTAAAAACAACTTTTTAAAACAATAAAAATTATCGAGGGAGTATCCAGTAATTGCAATGTCAAGAGAAAAAACATCCTTCTAACACACTGTTTTTTTTTTACAGGTATATATGTTAAACTTTGCCAGATTTTCTTTTTATTGAATTCTTTATCTTTTGTCTTAATTTATGAGATGATGAATTCTTATAATTATACATTAATCTCTTTAGACTAATGTCCTCATCTAGACTCTTATAGTCACAACATTCTAGTTATTGTAATCCCCTATTCTTCTTCAGGTATCTATCCAGTTTAGTAACCTTGAAATTTCAAGCCAAACCCTTTATTCAATCCACAGGAGTAGATTGTTCTCATTCATTTATTTTAGGGAATCCTTTCTTAGTTATTTTTAGTGATGATGAGTAAAGGATTAACAAATTAAGAAGAATTAACAGATATGAGGGGGTATCCTAATGAAATAGTTGAATAAAAACAACCTACCCTTTTGGATTGAATAAAGGGTTCAGTTTGAAATTTCTGTGTTATCAATTGTGAGAGATGCTTGAAAAAAGCCAGTTGGTAACATGACCAAAATGTTATGATAATCACAACCAAGATGAAGACACTAGTCTAAATAGATTAATGTATAATGATTTTTTTCTTCATTATGTAATTCTATATTTGCCCCTGACAGAAAATTTTATACACTCAGATTAATTAAGAAGATAAATTTTTTTCCTTTATAATATTTTCATTTTTTGATTTCATTAATTTTAATGGATACACTTATACAACCCCATAAACAAAAAGAAAAAAGTTTTAAAATGTACAAAGTTAAACAGACAAATGCCAGTCAAAAGCTATAAATAGGACTAAAATTTTTAAATTTATACTAACCATGTTTATATCAACAAGTCTAATTTCTTTCATTTGTTATGTTTATATTGTTCATTATTTTAGTGTGTTGTAATTAATTGCAGCCACTAAGAGAATCAGGGAAATGTCAAAATTTCTAGCAACATTGTTTATACAGAAGGCATTCAGAGTTTAAGTTCATACAAAATACTCCAAATATACCATTTTACCTATATATGTATATAAATAGTGGTATAAATAAGAAACCTAAGTGATGCTCTCATGGCTGACCAAAACACCTTTTGCTAATAAAGAATAACAGAATTTCAGTCTTAACTAAATAATTACTAAACTTCCCAGCCATTAGTATGGCATGGTTTTTCATATATTATACAAATGTATTCAGAGATTTAGATAATTTTTTGTTGTGTAATGATCAGCAAACTGTTGTTACAAATCATTACTACTACTTTTATTTTAACATTTCACTCCAAGCAAAACAACAAAATCACAAAAATGCAGGGAGTTACTGAGCATGAAATACTATGAGAAAAAGAAAAACATTAAGGAGCAAGCACAATAAAAGAAGAGGAATTAAGAAGATAGAAGAAAACAATTGAGCTATAACAGAAGTTTGGCCTTGTGCCCAAACTAAGCTAAGCTTAGTAAATAATTATCTAGTAATAGTCAAATATAGTTAAATATTTATTAACAACTAATGTTAGCAAATATTTACCAGATAAATTTAAATGACTTGATATAAAAATTTGGAGAACCCTGTTCAGATCAAGTGGGCAGCTACATGCAAAATTGAAACTGCTGTTGAAAAAGTACATAAAAAATTTGCTTATATATTTCATAAAGAACAGTATAAATTTTTCTTTAAGAACTTTTTGTCATTTCTTTTCTGTAGATATTTAAATTTCACTTTCAAAAGAAGAAAAATTTATGTATCATACTTGAGAACAATAAAAATTACCAAGGAAAAAAGACCCTTAAATGTTTAGTCTGTACAATAGACATTATTAGCAAAAAAATAATAAGAAACAGTATTGTTGTAAAGTTGATGAAAAAGAAAAAATCAGAGTTCTAACAAAGACAGATTTTTAAGACGCAGAGAAATAAACAGAAAATTCTAAATTGGTTCAGAGACTTAAGAGATAATGTATTTTTTTAATCCAGAAATTTCTTTTTCTTTCTTCTGGCAAACAATCCAATCAATACAGGGTTGGAATTAAATTTGACATTGAGGTCCTCAAAGCAAGAAGGTTTATTTATCATATATACACACTTGCAAAATAGCTCCTGATTTTTTAATTTATATATATATATATATATATATATATATATATATATATATATATATATATGCACACACACACAAGAGGGAGCTGAATAGTTTTTGGCCTTTCCATGAAGCCCTTCTCCTCCCAAAATCTGATGTTTGGGCATTTATTTAGGCAGAATTTTGGAAATGGGTTTGGCTCAAGATTTTTTCAGTACCCTTTGTTTCTATAACATTATCAGTTGTATCATATATAAATAATTTTTGTTTCAAATTTTAAAATATGTAAGCCTTTTCCAGACATCATTATATAAAATTAAAATAATATTAACTTATATAACAATGTAGGTTCTTATTCTTTATCCGAGAATTTATTGAAAAAAACAAAGTGATTTTAGTATTAATAACAGTTATTTACTATTTTCTATTCAGAATGACTAACAGAAGCTTTGTTACATGATTTAGTACATTTTGTATTATTAAGTATAACTCCGAGAAGAGTCATTAACATATACAACATTGTATATATACTCAAATTTCTTCTTTATATATTTGCTCTTGTTAACACAACATTTGGTTGATCTGTTCTGGAAAAAAAGACAGTTATTTTTTTTTTTCTCTTATATCATAATGAAAGAGTGCTAAACAATGGATCAACTGAAAGAGCAACTATATAAGGAAGAGATTTGAGTTTTAAAACAATGTTGGAAATGTTAGTACACTTATATTTAAAAAAACAATTGGAATATGGCTTGCATATTATAACCAATAAATTTTAATTTTTCATACTTACATTTTTCTAAGTGACAGTTTTATATTTCTTACAATTCTAACAGGACTACTAATGCCATCAAAACATATTGTTAAGATGCATTCACAATATGAAATGTAAAAATCTTTACTGCAGGAAACATTTTTCTTGATATGCAAGAGGACCTTTCAAAATTTATAATTCCTTTTCATTTTTTTTTAATATTTTACAAGTTAAAGAATAAGTTTAATAATCTATTTAAAAAAGAATCTTCCAGAATAAAGGTTTGGAGTGAGCAAAGGTAACAGCTAAATTATTCTAATTTGAAAATAAGTAAATAGGTGCTGAAAATATGTAGACAATATTTTCTGTACATCACTGATTAGAAACATTTTCATGCATCACTTGGAGTGAAAATTTAGGTAGACCTAATTCAAGAAACTATGCAAAAATGATCACTACCTTTTCATGCAAATATTTTAAACAACATTATGGAATTTTCAGATATAATCTACAATTTTAGGAATAAGTCTGCCATTAAAACTTCTTTCTCATTAGATAAAACACCCAACCAGGAACTTTACAAAAATTTGGGATCCAGTCTGCAATCCATTTAGGGATTCCAAGATAATTATGTGCCAAGTATTTCACAGAACGAGGTGACCAAGGTTTCTTGCCTGAAATATTAAAAAAAAAATATTATATTTTTGTTTTATATAAATAAAATTCTGAAAAATATATGATTTTTTTAATTTTTACTTTTTTCCACAATTTCTGTATAATGCAGTGGAAAGGAAATGTGTATACAACAGAAATCAAAGGAAATATACATCTGATGAAGGTCAGAGATGAAGACAATAGCCTGCATGTAAATAGTGTAAATAATGATAATGCCTTATTTCAGAAATTTAGACAAAAAAAGAAATAAGAAACATTGTAATATTGTAAAAACAAATAATTAGACACTTGTCTAATTCTTGAGATAATCTTAAAGTTATTGATTAAATACTGATTATTAACAAGTAGTTTTCTTTTTGAGTGTTTTATCTTTGCCAAAATTTTGAAAAATTAATTAATAAAAATAGTTCTTCTTCTTCTGGATCAAGATTGGGTTGTAAGAAATGACCAAGGATCCTGTCATTTCTTCCCCCTCTACATTGACAACACCTTTTCCAGAATTCTGGCTGCCCCTAGCACTGCTGTTTTCTGAAGCATCTCAGTTCAAATTTTAATTTTACCCAGCCATTTTTGTATTTTGTCACCATTGCAAGGATTCCAACAACAATAACAACTACCTTCTTGAGCCTCCACAAGTGTACTATCTAAGTTTCAAATCTCAATACTTTCCCCTTTTTCTCCATTTCTTTCACAATTACCCTTCTTATTATTATCATCATCATCATTATTATTATTATCTAATTTGATATCCTTTTTGATTCTTAGATATTTTGTCCAAATGATGAAAGCCATATCTCGGCTCCTACCTGCAGCTTAGAGATATAACACTTTCCTCAGGGCATGAGCAGCTTTAAGCAGTACTATCACCTATTTTTATTATTATTATTTACTTTGATTTATGTTGTATACACATTTCCTTCCAGGTTCCAATCAGAGACCTAAGGTCAGAAATGGTATCATGACATTTTCCACTGAGCAATTTGTAAAAAAATAACCTAAGATCACACACACACTTTTCATAAAGTTCTTTGTAATGTGTGAGCTGTACTTGTGAGTACAATTTTTTGTATTTCTTTAAGGCATGGGCTACTAGGAATCCCTTCAATGAGTCTATCAGAACTTTTTTCATTCAATTCAAAGACTCCATCTACAACTGGAATTACTGATGTCCTTATGTGCCACATTTTTGAGATTTCCACTTCAAAATCTTTGTATTTTGATAGTTTTTTTGAAGATACATTACAATCTAAAGAGACTGCTATGTTAATAAGAAAGCACATTCTGTTTTTGTAGTCTTTGATCACAATGTCTGGGTGATTCATTTTTTTTTGTTCTGTCTGTATGAATTGTAAAGTCCCATAAAATTGTTACAGGTCATATCCCTGTAGCCAGGTCTGGGTGATGTTCATGCCATTTTCTTGCAGTTTACTTCTCATAAAAATTGCATATTTTCCAGTGCCAATATTGGCCCACTCTTTATTATTATTAGAGTTCCATAAGATTTATACTAAGCTGTTTGATTAATTCCTCTTAGTAATTAATCAACTAAAGGAAAATTCCAAGATTAACAAGATCACCATCATATTAAACACGTTTCAGTTGCATGCCTTTATGCTAGTGGCATTTCATTCATTTTGACATGCTCATTGCCAGTACTGCCATTTTTATATTACAAGACAAGCAACATTTGTACAAAGACTTATAATTTTTTGTAGATTTATATATTTTTATACTTGAAAATTTTTTTTAAATATAACTTGAAGACAGACATGCTGTTGAAATATTGTTTAACACTGTTTTTTCTTTCTTTTTCTTTTCTTAAATCACGTTCTACTTTTAACTGTTGTATTATTATTGTTATTATTATTATCATTTTTTTCACCAATTTTTCAATAATGTTAGAATTTATTTTTCTCTCAAACATTATTTACTCAGCAAGTATAACTGAGAAAAATAAGCTAACAAACAATAAGGTCTGAAGTTCCAATATGGATGGTGGGAAGAGTTATGCCCCTTGGCAAGAAAAAAATCATCTGAATGTACAATAATTTCACATGAATAAATATCAATCAGTTGATATTTCACTTGTTCATCAGACGTTATAGAAATCTATTTTTCTTTTACCAATTTTTTTTTTTTTTGGCCAAGGTGGTCTAACTATACATAAAAAATCAGACAATTTCTTGATTTAAAACTTTCCTAATTTTAACAG
The DNA here is from genome assembly GCA_903632075.3 of Acanthosepion pharaonis. Classification (NCBI taxonomy): domain Eukaryota; kingdom Metazoa; phylum Mollusca; class Cephalopoda; order Sepiida; family Sepiidae; genus Acanthosepion; species Acanthosepion pharaonis. Next base: position 77,834 of record CAHIKZ030004296.1, read on the forward strand.
ATAATCTACATTGTCTGTCAATCCTGTTTTGTCTGAGTTTGACTTCATATTATAGGATATAAACTCTTATATTTTACAGCCAATAAGTGAAGCACAAATGACTAAGAGATGTCTACAAATAAATTTTACTAAATTCAGAAGATATGAAAAAATATTTTACAATTCTGTACAAACATGTCTCCAAATTAAATAAGTGGCTTCTAGAACCTGATTGGAGATGATATGGTCTCTACTATGTCTGCATGGAAGAACTTCCAATGACATGGAAATAGGTCAGGGCTCAGATTACTGAGTACATTCGCATGCAAAACTCAGGTAGGATTCATGAGCCAAGCACTGACTGTCAAATAGCAATAAAAACGGCTCATCAGCAACAGTCAGTGACCAGATCTACAACGACACGATCAGTGAAGGACAGTAAACCAAACAAGCCTTGATCAACAAGCAATAGACATATGTACCATGACAACCCTTATGTCAGCATTGAATTTTCTACATACAATACCACAACAAAAGTAAGTCTTGCCTTCCCTCTCTATGTTCACTGTGTTTTAAAATTACTGCTATTGTACACAATCAGTCAGCAGTCACATACTTTCATTAGTGTATGCTTCACACACACACACACACACACACAGGCATACCATACCACTTGATCTCCTCACTTGAAACAAAAACACTTTGAAACTTTGCAGGTTCTCTTGCGATGAATCATTTCAAACAATCAAACTAGCAGTCTCTTCATAGCCACACACAAAAAACACTGATTTTTTTTTAATATATAAATACATGTATCTGATTGTATAAATGTTATCATCATATTTAGCTTGGATTTCTTCCTTTTCTGTGAAGATCATTTCTTCACATTGTTTATAATTTATATTTGTGGACATGACATTTGGATTTTATTTTCCACCTAAAATCAGGGTAGACTGAACTCACAGTATAGTATATTGTTAATTTTAAAACGCCTTCAAAATGAAACTTCTCTCTTTTAATCATCTGAGTGAACCCTTTTTAACTTCCATCAGCTTTTCCCTTAACATGAAGTGGAAATCAATTGCTAGGTCTACTGCTAGGAAAGTTTGCTCATTATGTCAAGCTAGACAATTTTTCTCACCAGAATCTTTCATATATATTTATATGTCTACTAATCATCCATGCTTTAAATATTGCTGCCACATATGGTCCAGTACACCTGCTATATATTTAGAAATTCTTGATAAAATCAAAAGAAGAATCTGTAGTATTATTGGTCCTGACCTGGTATCTCGGTTTCAGTCACTTTCCCACTGCCATAATGTAGTTTCTCTGTACATTTTCTATAAAGACTTTCATGGTAATTGTTCTGATGAATTTTCCTCTATGGTACCTAGACTTTAGGAATTTAAGCACAGTACTAGATTGGCAGCAATGTCTCATCATTTTACAGTTGAAATGGCCGCTAGATGTAACCATAAATTCTATGCTAACAGCTTCTTCTCTTGCACATCTTGCTTGTGAAACTCTCTTCTGTCTTCTTGCTTTCCAGTCAAGTTTGATCTTCAAAAATTTAAATTTTTTAATTTATCTTCTGTCTTCTTAACTCTTGTTATTTTCTCTTCTTAATAGTGTTTTTTCTTATATTCTGTAATACTCAGTAACCCCTTACATCTTAGTGGCTTTATTGCTTTGCTTGGGATGAAACAGTGTGTATATCTCTGTTGTGCATGAGTGATTTATATATGTTTGTGCTATTTAATGTACAAAATAAAAAATAAATAAGAGGAAGACAAAAATTTCACTATCTCTAAAAATAGATAATTCAACCAACCAATCAGTAAGCTTTCATAAACAGGATATAAGGCCGTGAGCCAATGAAAAGCAAGCAACCTTTTCAAAGGGGATCTATAAATGTTTATGTAAACAGATGAAAAATCAAGTAAAATCAGTCAACAAATTAGTCATCATAACATACAGAGATGAAAATACAACATTTGCACAACTAGCTGGCAACAATAGACAACTAAACCGTCCTTGCTACATTGAAAACAAATATACTTTCCTTCACCATGTGGTGGTTATTACATTTGGACACACACACACATACATACATATGTACTTAAAAATTATAACATAAGTATATTATAACATACTTATGTTATAATTTTTAAATAAATATTACTTGCTCTACTTTGTACTGAGCACATTTTTAAAAAAATAGTGTTTTTGGTTACTGGAATTTTATTCCATCTATACCAACCTTGTATTCATATATATATATATATATATATATATATATATATATATATATATATATATATATTACTTCCTCCTGGATTCTCTCTCTCTCTCTTATTCACCAGGACTTTTACACTTGAACTCTTGAAACTTTCAATTTTCACCTTATCCGTCTGTGTCATTATATTGTGACATATAAAGATCTATTTTGTATTTTTCAATACTACATTCATTTCCTTTTAATCATTACTCAAGGCTAACACATACCCAAACCAAATATACTGATATATACTATATATTTTATACTTAGAAATATTATAAAACTGAACCCTGACTTTATTTCCAGTAAAATTTTATATACTAGTTTACCCATGTTGTAAAAAATGACAGCATTCTGTGAGGGATCAATATATTACTTAGAAACATTATAAAACTGAACCCTGACTTTATTTCCAGTAGAATTTTATATACAGGTTGAGAATCCTTTATCCAAAATTCTTGGGACTGAAAGTGCTTTGATTTTCATATTTTTTAATTTTGGAATACAGGTCATTTAATTTGCATATAGCATCTATAAAATGGGTCAGCTTGGAAATGGATCCCTAGCACAAACATGATATCCCTTTACATTTCATAACACAGCTTATACATATGCCCAGAAGGTAGTTTTCTATAAAATTTAATAAATTTTGTATCCATACATATACAGGTAATAACATGAGTGGTGAAATTAAGATTTCACGTAAAAATAATGTTTTGTACTTTCTGTATATCTACAAAAAACATGCTCACTCCTTACAAATATATATAAATGCAGGACTTTTTGACATTTTGAATAATATCTTTACTGAGCATGAAACACCTGGTAAGTAATCCATAAACAAAGGTGTTGCTCTGACAATCATTAACAAAAAGCTGGTGTCAATCTAAGCTATGTAGCTGGGCTAGGGAACCCCTACCCAGAGCAGATAAGGTTACTTACAACAGCTGCCCCTCACCTAGGGAGCTTCCCAGTGCTTTCTGAAATTTTCCATTTGTGGCAAATCATGTCAGAACCATAAAAACTTCTGAATTTTGGAGATTTTTGAATAAAGGATAATGAACCTGTATTAGTTTATCCATGTTGTCAAAAATGACAGCATTTTCTAGGGGATCAATATATTACTTAAAAACAATAGAAAACTGAACACTGACTTTATTTCCAGTAGAATTTTATATACTAATTTACCTATGTTGTCAAAAATGACAGCACATATGGAAATATTTTCTTTAATCCTTATTTTCATCAGAAGGTTTTGAATACATATTTTTTCAAATTATTATAGTTTACACATTTTTATAATTGTTCACCTTAATTTAGTTTTTAGTCTTTTCTTCATTTCAAAGACATGATCTTTCTTTGCATTAATAATTTAAACAGTTTGCTATTGTCATAACAAAAACATTGCCATTTTGTATCATCAGTGAAAAGGGAGATAACTAGGTTAATCTCCCCTATTATAGATGATATTAAAGATAACAAATATACAGTGTAACCCGGATATAAGAGAAACCCGGATATAAGAGAGATTTTCTCTGGTCCCAAATTAGAGCCATACTTACCTAAACAAAATAGACCAAACCCAGATATAAGAGAAACCCGGATATAAGAGTCTTCTTCTCCGGTCCCGACAACTCTCTTATATCTGGGTTGCACTGTATAAAATACACTTGGCATATTTTTGTTTTTTAAATTCCATATCCCTTCAGGTTGTCATGATGTTTCACAGATTTCTTTTCTTTGTAATTGCCATAAATTCTTGAGAAAGATAGTGAAATGGCTTTCTGTTTTTTGTTGCAGATTTGAATCAACTCACAACAAATAAAAAGACAAGAAAGGTTTCAAAATATAAAATATTTTTATGTTTTTACAACTAAATTTTTCTCGGCGTGTATGAATGTTAAAGTTCCTTGTTTGTAGTTTTTTGTTAGGATAAAAAGAAATGTAATTTTGTTGCATGAATGCGTGAGAAAAAAGAAGCAAGGGAAAAGGTGAGGAGGAAAGTGTAAGTGTCATGTAGCTTGGTGAGGAAGACAGGTGAATGAGTAAGGGAATCTCTTTGAAGCCATATCACGAAAAGTTATCTTATTTTGCTGTCTCTATCTCCTTACTTCTTTTGTTCATCTAGAGACTTTACTTAAATACCCTTCAAAGGGATCACAAAGCATGTTTTTTTATTGTTGGCAGGAATGTGACCTGTTGGTTGAAAAATGTTAAATATTTATCCTCAAAGGTTTAAATTATTAACTTGAATGATGTGCAGATCCTCCAACTCAGAAACCATTTTTTGTCATTTGATGTTTGACTGTCTTTCTGTTTATTTTCACCTTTGCTCCACAACCGTCTCCTTAGAAGGTAACAGGAAACCACTTCACTATCTTTGGAATTCAGAGTTGACCTTAACAAAGCCTGTTGATTTCCCAAGTGGGTATTGGAATGATTGCTAAAGTACCCCCTCCTACACTTATAATCAGAAGGACACAAAATGCATGCTGGGATATTTTTCTTAGCCAATAAAATGGGACAACTTACATTTTTACATAACTCAGTCCAGATCTACCAAATTAAGACAGATGCTGACCGCCATTTCCTAATCTCCTTTTTAGGCCTTATGCCACATTTTCTGTTTTTTACGGAAATAAATATCCTCAGTCCAGATCTACCTGAACTATTAGATAGACCTAATGTGTTCATTTGTCTGACCTTTGCTTTTGTATACAAACACCAACTCATAGTTTGTGAATTCTTTTGCCTTCTTATCAATTTTGATTTGCTTTAACTATATTGCTCGCTTGCTCTCATGATTGTTGCTGTTTCATCCTTTTTGACATTTTTTTCTTTTTATTGAAAACTTTATTAATTCTGATCGTGTTATTTATCTTGCATTTTGACAATGACTTCTAACTCACCAAAACCCCAAACCTCTAACTCTAGAGGGATTAACAAAATAAACTTAACATCAATTCCCACTGGTTATGTAAATTTTTTTCTGGTGACGACTAACAAAAAAGACCCCGAATACTAGGCTCCATATTGCTATTTTTTCTTATTTCAAACTTTTAACAGCTTTAGATTTTTCTTTAGACAATGCTGCAAAAATCTGACAACTTGACCAATTTGGGGCCCAAGTAAACAGATGTACAATACTGACCATTCAGGAGAAAGGTTAAGAGATTTTTACACTAATTTTAGTTCCTAGTCACTGTGATAAAGAAACTTCAGCTTAATATTTTTTTCTTTTTAGGCTACCATATTTTAAAATTAAGACTTTTGGGGAGATAAACAAAAAAAATTATGTCTTCCTAGTTTTTGATGGGCAAAAATTGAGGAACTTACCATCGACATCTGTAAATCCATAGTCATCTCCCAAATCAGCAGTCAATAACACATGTCCAGATCTTTTCAAAATGGCTCGGTCTGAGTGAAAATAAAACCAAATAGAATAAATAATAATAAATATAGATTATCCATTAAATAAATTCTATTTTATATTCAAGAAGATAAAAAGAAATTAACAGGAATTTCAATTTTTTAAATTTAATTTAAAATTAAAATTTTTGAACAAGAGCGGATTAATGAATCCACAATACAATACATAGTTTTAACCTGGATTTTGATCTGAAATTTTTTGCTGTGTAATGTTTAGTTAATGTTAATATTCCCTACTGAATTATGTACAGTGACAAGGGAGAAGTAATATTGAAAAATATTTGCTGTGTGTGGTGAAGGCAAACATTAGCATAGTTGTCTCCCTTTCAAATTACTCAACTATGAAATGGTTGAACCTCACTTATGAGCTGTAGTAAAATTGCATTAAATAAATCTTCATTATGAGCTTAAATGTCCATCTGTTTTTCTTTACACTGTGCAAAATAAGTGCAGTTCAATTATAAGTGTTGAATTATCTGTATGACTCACATTAATAGGAATGAGAGAAATCAATATATATAATTATCTTCTTTTTTTTCTGTTCATTACCTATTCCAGTAGAGAAGAGACCCTGCTCTCCACAACTCTCTCTTTCTCTTTTAGGATTGTAAAACTGAAGATGGTTGGAAAACGGACTGGTTAAAATGTGACAGAAGGGAAGGATAGTGTAATAGTTATCAACACGGAAAACAAAATCAGTTGAGTTTGAATTCTGGTTGATTCTGTTTTGCTTACTATATGCAAATGACTTAAAAAAGGCATGAATTCACATTTCTCTAGCTATGGCTAAATACCAAGGCAGACTGGAATCTCTTGCCTTGAGGTGACAACCAGTCCAGGAGAAGGAAACTATGAATTCAAAAACCAGCCTGAAGAGGAATGAACTCCAGGTTATCTTTCCCTAGACACACCAAGGCTATAGTACATGTGTAGTGCCCCTATGACCTTAATGGGCTATGGGACTCATGACATGATGTGAAAATGTGATAACAATAAATATAACACAAAGAATAAATTCAATAATTGAAACAAATATTGGAAAATCACAAATCAATTTCCAATTTGGAATTTATTCAGATGCATTTATTTTAAAACATCAGGCTGCCAAGCTTCATAAATTTTTTTCTTTTTTCTACTAAAGCTTTTTGAACATTTTAATTTTGGATCTAATTTGGTTAGTAAAAAACTATTTTCTTTCTAACATGTCTTTAATCATATATATAAAACTCCCTTTTCGGCCATCTTTTTAGTTTCAAATTAACATCTCGTTCTTCACATAACCCCAATTTAATGTCATAAAGTTAATATCTGGGTTAATTTTATAAAACCACTTCCCTTTAAGGCTAATATATTCCACCCTCCCCTAACCACTGACTTGGGCATTTTGTCTGACTGAAACATCAAAATGGATAAATTCTGTATCAATTTTTTGACGGCTGTCAATGTTAAATTTCAACTTCTGACACAAACACAGTCTATACACCGGGGTTGAATAAAACTTACCTAGTGTTCATCGGTTGAAATAGATCTATATCTCTATATAAGGTATTTTTTGATTTTGTTATATATATATATATATATATATATATATATATATATATATATGAACTCTCCTATTGTCTTTGATGCATGTGGGTCCAATGTCCTAGAACTGACTACCCTGCATATATGATCTGAATATAATGATGAAGACTGTACAGAACCATTCACACAAAGAAATGGTGAACATAGTGTGCAACGAGGTCCCCAACAGCTTCTCAGGTTTTGAATTCAGAGATTTCCAACTCCTTGACTGGCAGAAGAGTTGAGTCTGTCTTAGTATTTAACCCATAGCTGAAGAGAGAAGAGATGAATTCATACTTTCCCCAAGGGAATTTGCATGTAAGTGAATGTAATGAACTTGTCTGGAATTTGAACTTGGCTCTATAATTTTTCATTCTGAGTTGCTATCTATTACAGCACCAATATATATATATATATATATATATATATATATATATATATATATATATATATATATATATTGAGCTCTCTGGGGATGAAATGTGGGTTTGTAAACAGTGACTATTACAGCTAATAATGCAAGACTCTTTGGTAAATCAAATCAAGTTCTCTCAGTCACTGTGTGTTTATCTAAAAATGAATACACTTAAATTCACCTTCATCCCTGCTATGCACCAACAGCTTAGTGGTGGAATCTGATGCCAATTCAGTCGGGTTTCGATCCTAGTTAGAGGCAACCGGACGTCTAGCCACACTGATGAGCTGTGATACAGCGAAACAGTCTGTCTGTGGATGACTATATATATATATACACACACACACATTTGTGGACAGAATCATTTACACCCTTTCCATAATTACAAATAAAGCTGTAATACCTCAAATTTTCATGGAAATTTTATGTGCATTTTTTCACAAATGATGAAATAATGGAATTCAAAGATTGAGCAGTGATGCCGACAACATAATTTTTAGTTTAATGTCTAGCAATAATACAAAAAAAATTCACCAAAAAATCATTTAATATAGGACAAAATTATTGGCCCCCTTGCCTCAATAGTTCATTGTGTAACCTTATCCTTGATTATTGCCTTTAATTATTTTTGAGAGTTCCTTACAAGGTCTCTATACACACTCATAGGTATTTTGCTCCATTCTTCCTTAACAATAGCTTCTAGTTCCTCCAAATCAGAAGGACTTCTTTTCTTAATTTTATCTTGAAATATGCCCATAAATTTTCAATGGGGTTTAGATCAGGACTTTGTATGGGGTATACCAATACCTTAATTTTGCTGTCATCAAAGTATTTTGTACCAATTTGTGCCATGTGTTTTGGGTCATTGTCATATTGGAGCATACAGCGAGGCCCCAAAGACGGCTTTTGTGCTCTTTGTTTTATATTATTTTTAAGAATAGTTACATACTGCTTTTTAACCATAATACCCTGTACTCTCCCCACTAGTTCTCCTGGTCCAGAAACAGAAAAACATCTCCAGAGAAGAATGCTACCACCACCATGCTTAATTGTAGGGAGGGTATTTTTTGGTTTATGAGTGCCATTCCATTTCCTCCATACATAACGGGAGTTCATGTGACCACATAATGCTAGTTTGGTTTCATCTGACCATAAAACAGAGTTCCAATGTTTACTCCCATGTTCTAGATGGCTTCTAGTATAAGCTATTCTGCATTTTAGTTGTTTAGCCTTAAGCAAGTTTGTTTGCCTTGTGTGACAAGCTCAAAGTCCTGCTCAATACATTCAGCCCTGATGTTATTACATCCTTGACAATGTCCTTTGTTGTTAAGTGAGGATTCTTCAAGACATCTGATAATTTTCCTTTCCATTCTCTCAGAAATTAACTGTTTTCTGCCAGTCCTGAATTCATTTTCAACACAATGTGTCTTCTTGTACTTCTTGATAATGTTATAAATTGTTGATCTAGGACCATTTAAATGCTTGAAAAGTGTTGTATATCCATGACTTTATTTGTACTCATCAGCTATTTTCACTTGAAATTTCTTATCGAATTCAGCCATATTCACCATTGTTGCAGAATAAATGAGTTATTGCAGTACATGTCACTCACATATTGAATTCATTGCAGTACATGTCACTCACATATTGAATTCATTGCAGTACATGGCACTCACATATTTAAAATGTTATAGAATCAGGTCAATACTATTTTATTTTCAATATTATATTTGTGTGAAACCACCTCTTAATTGCTGGTGTTCCCAGGTCCACCTTGACCTGGGGTAGTAGCACCTGTTAGGGTCCCAGCTATGGGCAAATAGTTAACCCCGAAACTGGGGTAAAAACACTATGAAAGTGTAAAAATAGGTTTTAATACCAGAAATACTTAAAAAAATTATTACCAGCAAAAAAAAATCTCGTTGGCATTAAATAACCCATTGAGGTTGATATGTCATAAAACAAACCATACCAAATCTTCACTCCTCATCAATGTTTCTTTTAAAAAGTGATAATTGTAATTTTCAAAGGGTGTTTGTATTAAATGTTAAACTAAGAAAAAAAAACATTACAATTGCCACAGAGCAATATTATTTCATAATTTGCATAAGAGTGGGAGTTGAAAAATTTTGGACTGTACCAATTTTTAAAAAAAAATCTATAACTATGAATATAATAGATCAAAACTTCTAAAAATTTCACAATTTATTCAAAACTAAATATGGAATCAACTATTTACGATAAATTCAGTAAATACTTGCAAATATTCACATTTCCTTAGAAAATATCCAAATATTCAGTGAGGGTGAATAATTCTGTCTTCAACTATATATGAGACAATCTGGAATTTGTTTTTTTTTTTTTATCTTGGCATGTTTCTTAGACAATTTAAGATCATCATAAAACAAATTTTATTTCCCAAAAATGAAATCTACATTATCAAGAAAAAACATTAACATTTTCTGATCATTTGATTTCTACTTTTTAGTAGAATTACTATAGAAGTTAGATTTTAATTAATTCCAACTCATTTTTTATGACTTTGATATCACATATATATGAAAGATATTTTTTCAAAAAATTAATTTGATATGCTTCAACAATGATACAGTGTTATCAGGAAAAATTTCTTGACCCGACCAAGAAAGGATTAAAAAATGATTATGATATTTGATCATTTTGGTCAGATTTTAGAAGTAACTGTGATGAGAATTTTCTGCATCACAGCTAATAATTTGCACATTTTTGCATATAAAGGCATTTTGAATAAGTGTAACTTATGAAACTTACCTCGAAGTAGATGGACAATGCATTTACCAATATATTCTGGTGTTTCCCCATGCAAAATATTTGATTCAAGTTTACGCTGAAGAAAAAAATTAAATGATATACTATAAAATATATATATCTTGATGATGTATATATATATATATATATATATATATATATATATATATATATATATATATATGATATATAATCACAAAATGTATTATGGCATTAAGTTGCAATCTTAATAGGATCTTCAGAAAAACTTTGAAATGATAATTAATAAATATAAAATTACAAAATCGTTTTAAATTATTTTCCTAAATGTTTATTTTCTATTATGTTTATATCAATTCTGATTTATAGCATTCATTTTATTGATAGTTGCTGACTATGTTGCTTGATGATTAAACAGGTAATTCCTGTTTAAATCAGGGAGGCTCCATGTCTTGTGCACTCATTAGGCCTTAAATTCAATTCAGACCTCAAGTGGAGCTTGTACATACGATCAAATGCCAAAGATGCTGGGAAAATGATCAGTTCCCTGTACCACTCCTGTAAGTTCCTGACTCCTCGTGCAATTCTCTACCCTTACAAGAGCCAAATCCGGCTTAAAATGGAGTACTACTGCTATATATGAACAGGAGTTTCCCAGTTTTCACTTTCCAGTCTCAAGAGTTCAAAGGCGTGTCTGCATCCTTGTGTGTGACAAGTTATTTTTCACCTTATAGAGTTCAAACGCGTGCCTGCATCCTTGTTGGTGACAAGTTATTTTCCATCTTATAGAGTTCAAAGGCATGACAAGTTATTTTCCACCTTATAGAATTCAAAGGCATGACAAGTTATTTTCCACCTTATAGAGTTCAAAGGCGTGCCTGCATCCTTGTTGGTGACAAGTTATTTTCCATCTTATAGAGTTCAAAGGCGTGACAAGTTATTTTCCACCTTATAACCCTTTTTCTCACAGATGAAACATTGCAGCATTCTGACTGCTCTATTGTTATTTCCATAGAAAGTGCTTGCATCAGTTCTAACTTTCAAGGCTAAGACCTACCATGCCATGCCCATTTCAGTGATCCACCCTCATTCTCTTCGTATTCCATTGGTGAGATGTAAGTTCCATTTCAGTAGCTTCTTCTCATGGACCACTGCTTTGTGGAACTGACTCCCAAGAGGCTTTCCCATGAACCCAATTGCTGCAATCTTAACCTGCTCAAGTCTAGATTTAACTTATTCTCCCTACATATCCACTTAAACTGTGCTTCGTAATCTGAAACCCTCTACCTCGAGCGGCTCCCGAGCCTTGTACAGGGTGAAAATCACTGTAAAAAACCCCAAAAAACAAAACATCTAGGCACGAATAATTGCTTTGTCAATAATTTGTAATAGATAATTTTAAGAGAGTTGTTACCCTGTTATTTAGATTATTGTTTTTTTCTTTTTTCTCAAGAATTTAAACTAATGATCATTGGTCGTCTTCTATGTTCCATGTCAATTCAGGATGTGAACTATCATAGCTCTCCAGAACTTCCTATCTCAATTGGCTCATTTCTCCCTTTGCCAAGCCTCCCACACCCTGTCCTACAATCCATTTACACAAACTCATGAGGTAGAGATGATCCACTGCCTTCTCTTATCTTCCTTGCCCTCAATATGCCCTGTGAGTGTCAAATTCTCCAAGCCTTCATTCCTCATCATGTGTCCTAGAAATTTCAGCCTGTTTTTTTTTTGGCAAAATATAATTCACATATTTTTCATGTTTAACAGGAGACAATTTCCTTAATAATAACTGAACTTTCTTTTCATCATTCCAATGCAAACAATCCCTTTTGAAGATCCCTTCATATCTTCTATAATAAGCTGGAAAAGTTATCCCTTCCTCTGGATTGTACACAAACTTGCTGATTGAATTAGCAGCAGCATCTGGAATGAATGAATCTGAAGTTTTTCCTTCCCCCGTTATGGTAAACAACTCAAAAAAACTTGTGTTGTTGTAGTTGTAATTGTTGTTCATGTTGTTGTTTTTGTTGCTGCAATTGTTGTTCTTGTAGTTTTTGTTGCTGCAACATTTGAACCATGACACCTTTTAATTCTTCCATTCTGCTGTACTCTGTTGAATATTTTGCAGATTAATTTTTTCCTTGTGTTCAAGGAATCCTCATCGCCACTTTTGTGATGTCTACGAACACTTGTTGCCACTTTTGTGATGTCAACAAATACTTGTTGTCACTTTCATAATGCTTGTCGTAGTAGAGACTTTGTAATCACAGATACAACTATAGTAATGCCGTTGAACAATACTGCTGTCAGACGCCTTTGAATAACACTCGCACTAATAGTACTTGCTTGATAATACTCGCTTGAATAGTAACCACTAAATAGTGATCCAAATAGTAATCCATATAGTGATCACTTAGACACCACACTAATTCCCATATATATATTTTCTTTACCACCATGTGATCTACTTATTCAAAATGGGATTGCTTGTGTTTGCTCTCTGGTGATCTGTGTTCAAACTCCAGTTTCGGCAACAACACTTTATTCCTACAAAGCTACACTTTTTGTCTTATTTCTGGTCTAATTCAGCTTTGCACTTTATTCATCAAGATTTAAATCATTAGTGTAGTTTGTCTTTCTATATTTTAATGATGATTATCAGATAACAATAATCATTGATAAAATATGAAAAGGCAAAGCCCATTTTACAGTATCATTTTGTAACAATTTTTACTTGTGTAAGATGAATTCATGGTAAGTGATTTATCGAATCAATGGTAATAATTACATTGAATTCTATCTTTCAAATAGTCAATCGAGGCTCAGAAATCCTTTTAAGCTGTATATAATGTCAAAAACTGTTTAGGTTAAAAACTAGATTTTAATCATCATTTTTTTTTTAATAATTTCACACCAAGCAAGACAATGAAGCCACTAAGATGCAAGGGGTTACTGAGTGTGAGAGAATATGAGAAAAATAATCTATTATTAAGGAGAGAAAACAATAAAAGGACAGAAGTTAAGAAAACATAAGATAACAATTGACATTGCATATACATTGTTGAAGATCAAAGTTGACTGGAAAGCAAGAAGATGTAAAAGAATTCCACAAGAGAGAAGTGTGAGATGAAAAAAAAACTCTTAACATAGAACTTACAGTTACATCTAGCCACTTCAACTGAAAATTGAAAACACCTTGTTGCCAATTTAGCTGTATGCTTATAATTGCATCAAAATTAAACTGTTTCTGTGAAAAATTTTTGTCCAAAGTTGATTCAACATTTTCCTTTTTGCTTCCTTCCTTACTATTGTTCCCCACCCAACAACAACAAAAAATTATTATTAATAAATTAATTAATGAAAAACATAGATTTTTTTATTTGCTATCACCTCAAGCAAAGCAGTAAAGCCACTAAGACACAAGGGGTTACAAGGTATGGAAGAATTAGGAACAGAAACAATAATGATGAGCAGGAAGAAGAAAGAGTAATTAGGAGGACAGTAGATAGTGATTAGCATTTCATTTAAATTTTTGCAGATTAAAGTTGGCTGGAAAGCATGCAGCCAGAAAGAAGTTCCACAAGTAAGGCAGTAAAGTCACTAAGACACAAGGGGTTACAGGGTATGGAAGAATTAAGAACAGAAACATTAATAATGAGTGGGAAGAGTAAAGAGTAATCAGGAGGACAGTAGATATCAATTGTCATTGCATTTAAATTTTTGAAGATTAAAGTTGGATGGAAAGCATGGAACCAGAAGGGAGCTCCACGAGTGAGGAAGTGTGAAAAAAGAAACTGTTAGCAAAGAATTTACGACTACATGTAGCCAGCTCAACTGTAAATTGATGAGATCTTGATGCCAGTCTAGTACTGCCCTTAAATTCATAAAGTCTAGGTACCATAGAGAAGAGATCATTGAAACAATTAACATGAAAATATTGATAACTGAAGCTGAGCTGCCAGATCAGGACCAATAATATTGCTGATTCTTCTTTGGATTTTATCAAGGAGCTCAAGGTAAATAGCAAGGACACTGGACCATATGTAGCAGCAATATTCTAAGCATGGATGAATGGTAGGCTTATAGATATGTAAGATAAATAGATTTTGGATTGTTAAAAATTATTGGGGTTTCAACAAGTTTAAATACTTCAGGTTCTTTCATAAATTCTAGTAATTAACTGAAGCTGAGTTTCCACAAAAATCTGAATAATTATAAATAGTTGCAGCTTTCCAAATCATGATAATTGAAATTTGCATTGACTGAAATCATGTGCAAAAAATTTTGAAATGAGACTTTGAAATAATTACTGAAAATAGGTATTAATGGATTATTGAATAACTGTTTATATTACCGAATGAGGGAGACCAACAGGATATTCCTTGTTTCTAAATGTTTGGACCATAGTTTCAGTTCGTACATATCCAGGCCATAAACTCACGTAAGACACTTCATGTTTCTTTAGTTCATGTGCACAATCCAATGCCATTCTGTCACACTAGAACATTAAAGTAGACAAGAAAAGCAAGTTAAATAAACATTAATGACCATCACACAAATTTTTTGGCAATCTTTAACTTTTGTGTCTGCAAAAAAACAGAGTATCAAAAGGATGGGTTTTCCTTTGACACTGCTATTATTTTAACTACCTTCACTTCTCAGCAATGTTTATTGTTTTAAAAAGCAATGATTAGAATTGTAATAAAACCTAAACATATGATCAATGTGAATTTATAAATTTTTTATTTCTTGAGAATTTACAAGAAAAATATTTACTAATTAGATTATTTATTTATAAGAATAATTTTATATTTACAACCTTCTAAAAACTAATACTCTTGCATTAAGACTAATGCAATATTTATAATTTAACAATTTAGAAAGAAAGAAATATGAAAACAATTTTCATTTTTAAATTTATAAACATTTACTAAATTAAAATTTGTGATCAGGAAATCCTTATAATTTAGCATTTCATAAAGTTTGATTCAATTAGCAATTAGCCAATGCTTTGCCAACTTTTCCAATAATCAATATAATAAATGAATAGTATAAATAAACAATCTAATAAATGAACAGTGTTTATTATTTTTGTTGTCAATTTGCAAAAACAAAGAGTTTTCCTCCTCCTAGACTGGTTTCCCCGCCAAGCCTATACGATTCAGACTATTCTGCTATTTATCCATAGCAGGGGTGGGGGAGAAGAGATTCATACATTTCTCAAAGGTATTAGCATGTAAGTGAATATAATCAACTTGAGTGGAATTTGAACATGGTTCTCCGATTTCTCATTCCAAGCCACTATCCATTGCACCACCATATATCCCCTAATACATATATAAAAGACTGACTCCATTAATAAAACTATTATTAGTCTGAAAAAGTTCTTTCAAGTGATGAAACATGTAACATAGGAATTTTTTTTCTCTACTTTATTATTCAATTAAGCACTATTAGTCCAATATCTGGACACCTGGCCATGGAGTAAGACAGGTTGGTCACCTACCAACCATCTACATTGATCAGCTATGTTATGACACAGAATGCAACTCAAATGCCCTTCCAACCTTGATGCAGGACTGTGATGGTTGGTGTGATAGACTCATGAATGTCTGAGCTGGCTCAACTGAATAAAAATAATAAATTTGTACCCTATATCTTTTACATTATATTTTTTCTTTTTTAAATGAATTTAATTTTTTTTTTTTAAATAGATTTTATTTTTTTTCTTGTTCTATAATCATAACTGATCACCCTTAACCTCTGTGCCAAATGGATGCAATCCATAAATCTGATCTACCAGACAACCTAAAATGGAGATTCTTTTGTGTTACTGTTGAGGCAGTTTTAATGTATGGTACCACTGCCTGGACATTAACTAAAACCCTAGAGTCTAAGCTCAATGAAACCTACACTCAGATCCTGAGAGCTATACTTAAGATGTGTTGGAGATAACATCCAACTAAATCACAGCTCTATCAAACCATCCCTGATATTTCTACAATCTTAGATGAATGTAGATTGCACTTTGCAGGACAATACTGGCAAGCAAAACAAGAACTTGCGAGTGATCTACTGCTCTGGACACCTTGTCATGGCACAAGACAGGTTGGTCACCCAGCAATCATCTACATTGATCAGCTATATTATGTCATAGAATGCCTCCCTAATGACCTTCTGACCTTGATGCAGGACCGTGATGGTTGGTGTGATAGACTAATGAATGTCTGATCTGGCTCAACTGAATAAAAATAATAAATTTGTACCCTATATCTTTTTACATTATATTTTTTTCTTTTTTAAATGAATTTAATTTTTTTTTTAAATAGATTTTATTTTTTTCTTGTTCTATAATCATAACTGATCTCTTTAACCTCTGTGCCAAATGGATGCAATCCATAAATCTGATCTGCCAGACAACCTAAAATGGAGATTCTTTTTTGTTACTGTTGAGGCAGTTTTAATGTATGGTACCACTGCCTGGACATTAACTAAAACCCTAGAGTCTAAGCTCAATGAAACCTACACTCAGATCCTGAGAGCTATACTTTAAGATGTGTTGAGATAACATCCAACTAAATCACAGCTCTATCAAACCATCCTGATATTTCTACAATCTTAGATGAATGTAGATTGCACTTTGCAGGACAATACTGGCAAGCAAAACAAGAAGAACTTGAGTGATCTACTGCTCTGGACACCTTGTCATGGCACAAGACAGGTTGGTCACCCAGCAATCATCTACATTGATCAGCTATATTATGTCACAGAATGCCTCCCTAATGACCTTCTGACCTTGATGCAGGACCGTGATGGTTGGTGTGATAGACTCATGAATGTCTGATCTGGCTCAACTGAATAAAAATAATAAATTTGTACCCTATATCTTTTACATTATATTTTTTCTTTTTTAAATGAATTTAATTTTTTTTTTTAAATAGATTTTATTTTTTTTCTTGTTCTATAATCATAACTGATCACTCTTAACCTCTGTGCCAAATGGATGCAATCCATAAATCTGATCTGCCAGACAACCTAAAATGGAGATTCTTTTGTGTTACTGTTGAGGCAGTTTTAATGTATGGTACCACTGCCTGGACATTAACTAAAACCCTAGAGTCTAAGCTCAATGAAACCTACACTCAGATCCTGAGAGCTATACTTAAGATGTGTTGGAGATAACATCCAACTAAATCACAGCTCTATCAAACCATCCCTGATATTTCTACAATCTTAGATGAATGTAGATTGCACTTTGCAGGACAATACTGGCAAGCAAAACAAGAACTTGCGAGTGATCTACTGCTCTGGACACCTTGTCATGGCACAAGACAGGTTGGTCACCCAGCAATCATCTACATTGATCAGCTATATTATGTCATTGAATGCCTCCCTAATGACCTTCTGACCTTGATGCAGGACCGTGATGGTTGGTGTGATAGACTCAGCAATGTCTGAGCTGGCTCAACTGAATAAAAATAAGAAATTTGTACCCGATATCTTTTACATTATATTTTTTCCTTTTTAAGTGGATTTGTTTTTAAATCTGACATTATTTCTTAATATTCTTTATTTTATAAACATTTAATGAGTTCACTTTTTCAAGTTGACATCTCTGTTTATTTTTCTAAACAGTGAAATTAATAACAATTGGACTAGATTGAGAAGTCATACTAAAAGAAAAATGTGCCTCCTGAAAGGAATCAAACCTGAATCCCCTTTTTTCCATCATGGGAATCACTCTTACAGTTGACATGTGCTGTTACCAACTTAGCTAGAGGAGTGGTTTCTCTGATGGAAAAAGAGAATAGAGGTTCGATCCTTGTCTGGAGGTACATTTTTTGTTAGTAGGACTTTTTAATCTGGGCTAGTTGATATTAATTTTCCTGAGATGTTAACTCAAATATGACATAAAAATAACATTTACACACAAACACATAGAGAAAACTACAAACTTATTCTTTGTATTCCCATTTATCTTTGTTACTAAGTTTAAACAGCTGCCTATTCAACAATCAACAAATGATACTATATATTTTTACCTCACATTTTATAGCAACACACTAACATTAAACAACCCTTTGGATGGTTTGGATTCTTAAATTATTATTTTAAAATTACCCTTAATATATGTAAGTCATTTTGTTCTCAAAGGATTTCTCCCCAGCAAAAAACAAAAAAACAAAAAAAAAACAAAGCAAAAAAACTTACAGCTTCTTGACAAACTCCATAGACTACAGAATATGTATAGAACAAACCAGCTGCTGAAGATACATTAACAATGAGACCTTGCTTTCGAGGCACCATCATTTGAGCTGCATAAACTGAACAGAGGTAATGATTTCTACAAATGAAAACAATATGGCTGATTAAGAAAAGGAAAAAAGTACAAGTGCATAATTTACGAATTTAAATTTAATGACAGAATATAGATCATTTTTTTAAATTAGTTGCCAACTTGACATTATTGAACCACTCAGACTTACTATTGACAGGAATTTGGTGGGGAAAAATGGCTATTATATGTTATCAAATATGGTCATTTTTCAGTGAACTCTTTAATGAAATTCTTTCTTTCAAGAAGCATTTGTTTTTGTTTCTATCTGTTCTGTTAAATTACAAAATACATACATGAACATTCAGGAACATCCATTTTTATTATATATTATTTACTCAGCATAGTTTAATCTGACACAAGACCTAGTGGAGAGATTTAATCATGCCAGTCGTCTAGATGTAGATTGTCTAGCTACCCGCTTGCTTTGCAAATCAGCATTTAATATACCAACTTTTACCTAGACAGTAAACACAATCACTCAAGCTAAACACAGTTGAAATCAAAAATGTCATTGTAAACTCCACAATCTTTTTATTAGCTGCATTATATAAGCTTTGCTAGGGCTACATATGGTTTTTGAATTTAGAGATGTTCTTCTCCTGACTGGTTGCCACTCAAGGCTGAAGAACCCAGTTTGCTAATAGCTGTTCTTCATGTTGGTAAGAACTTTTGATGCCATACCAAGTTGTCTTTATTGTTTAAGTTCTTCCAGTTAGAAAATTTTTGGATTTTTTTTTAATTTCTTAGAACTGGCACATGTAATTGCCTTCATATGGCTTTGAAACAAGCAGCACAATCTTAGATCTTAAACATATCAACTGATTTTCTACAATCAAGAATTGTCAAAAATTGCAAATGCTATGCTACATTTAACTTTGACCTTTTTTTTTTTTTTTTTTACAGATTATCAATCCTCTGTGGGTTATTTAAAACTGAGGCATATTTTAGACTGTGATATTTTTTTTTGCAAGTGAATACAGCATTCATAATTTTTTGAAAATAAACATGACTTTTCCAGATACAAGTCCTATGATTTAACTCATATCTGACTGATGTAAAGTAAATAGAAATCAGTAGTTAACTTCCAATCTTTTACTGACAGTAAATTCAAAATTATTTGAGTCACAGAAGTGGCCTTCATTTTTTAATGACTCAGATTTTTTAATTATTCCTGGAAATCTGAAAATGACATTTTTCATGTTTCTAATTTCTGAAGTGATGTGTGGTTAGTGTAGCAGATATTGGAGCAAAAATTAGAACTGGTGAGCCGAATTCAAATCCCATGCTAGACTGTTGCAAAAGAAGAAGAGGCAGACTGAGAAAGAATGGGTTGATAACTTCACTTAGTGAACTGGAATATCATTCACAGAGACTTAGACATTGGCATACAATCAAGACATATGAAGTTGGTCAGGTGCTCAACTGTGCAGAAACCCTACAAATACACCTGATCATGGGATCAATATATGATGATGTCTGATGCATTCACTTTTGCACCATGCCCTTGAAAAAGTCACAAATGATTTTCTTTTTTACCCAACTATGAGTTAAATAGCAGAGTAGACTGGGCTCTCTAGCCTTGGGTGGCAACTAGTCGAAAAGAAGGAAACTGAAATTCAAAACCATGGAGAAGACAATGAGAATAACTGTATTATCTTTCTCAAGAATATATGGCAATTCACAGATAATAAAGATAGGGAAACTGTGGAGAGCTATGATCACCTATGTTCTGAAGGGACATGAAATTTTAGAAAAAAAAAGCTCCAAAGAAATCTTTATTTTCCAAGAATTTATTCTCTTGGCACTGTGCCATATGTCAGCCATTAAACACCTTGACACAAAATCGCAATCAATAATTCAGGAAAGGACAGGAAAGCAGGTGTATCCAAAATTACTAATTAGTAGAATCTCTTGCTAATGGACATCAGCTTGTTTGATAATTAACCATAGTAATCAGCTAATTAAAACTAATTAGTTACTAATTAACAAGAGCTTGAAGTTGTTTCTTCTAAAGAAACCAAGTCACATTGAAACAAAGTCTGACATCTCTTATAATTTTGTATGACAAAAGACTTAAATTGTAGGAAGTGAGGCTTGCAATATTCACAGACTGACATTGGTCTTCTGTTTGGCCATTTTAAGCACAGTCATAGAACTTTTCAAATAACTCATATTGTTCCCAGTGTTTTTACAGTCACAATTAGTTTGGATTGTTGAGGTCAGGGATTTCTTTCTTCAGCAATTTATTTCAAATGAATGAATAATATCACACTCTCAAACTTTGTGAGAATGTGAAAAGTGTCAAGGAATTGAATACTCTTGCATAGCATAGTTTGGAGTTACCTAAGCTTTAGTATTTATTGATGGCATGCTCCAATACCATAGTCTGAAAACAATTCCAAAAATAAAAAAAATTAAGGTAAAATAATGAAAACTTAAAAAAATTCTAGTTTAAATATCTGAAATTTAAATTCTGTTTAAAATTACATGTCTGGCCTGATATTTGACATCTACCTATTTCAGTCTGTTGATAAATAAGGTATTTTTAGGCAGCAAGTAGTCATCCAAATAAAAACAAACAAGGTCTGTCTGTTTAATTTTTATTATATTTTTCCAATTTATGAATAAGATGTTGTGTATTGGGATCAAAACTGTGAATAAACTGCCCAAAGTTGATGTTTGTGTTGTTTTGGTTAAGTATTTTTAATCCTCTGTCATTTTCAGGAACCAATATTTTGTCTATGTGATATATATATATATATATATATATATATATATATATATATATGTATACACACACACTTCAAACATTATTATAGTGGATACTCATTTTTGAAATAGACACCCAATTTTTATTTTAAACAGTCTGTATTACATCTAATGGCCTGCATATTCGAGAAATGTTAATACAGAAAATGTGCTATTCAACAGGGATTGAACCTGTGTCCCTCTTTGTAGAAGAAACCATTATTTGATCTGGTGTACTTTAGCACTCAGCTATGAAGATTATTACAGTTCAAGAAAGGCTCTATTTTGCCTTTTAAGGAAAACACACTTCCTCACTACATGGATGTATTTTTTAACCCAACGTTTTTATTACTTCAAATGTTATTATAGTGGATACTCATATTTGAAATAGATGCTTTATTTTATTTTCTATTGATTAGTTAGTGAAGAAGTGTAGTTTCTTTAAAAGGGAAAATAAAGACTTGATAATAGACATCTGTAAGGATCAGTTAGCCTAGAAAAAGAGTGTACTCTGAAAGTGAGCAACCAGCCAGTTGTTCCAAAATAACACTTTCAAAGTAAAACAAAATAACAGCATCTGTTTCTACCCTTTTTTTTCTTTTTTACAAAGAAAATTAGTGACACCTTCTCTCATAACTTCCTTCTCTCTTTTTCTCCCTATGGGTTTTTTCTTCTCTACTCCTTCGATATCAATATATAACTTCCGTTAAGTTAACCGTTTAAATGTGTCAATATCTGCTAAATCACTCATGTCTTCTCTCTCCCCCCTCACTTCCTCACTTTGTTAATTTACATGTGTTTAATACGGCCCATCAAAAATGTGTAAATTTTCTTTTCATTTTTTGTTTGGAAGTAAAGTCTGATGATCCGCAGTCCTTTAAAAGGGCTGTGGTGAAATAATTTATTACATGGAATCTTAAAGTGGTCTGTTTTTATTTAAATTATTTGCTCTAGATTTACATTGAGCTCTCTGGATTTTATCCTCCTTAGGTTTACCCATACAGATTACCTAGTTTTTCATAAACTATATATATATATATATATATATATATATATATACTAGCAGCATGGCCCAGCATTGCACGTGCTTGATTCAAAAATCGTATGACTCATACAGTAATCGCCATCAATTGACTTAAAATATTTTTGCCTTTCCTTGCCTTTAAAGGAGTGCCCTTTGCTGTGCTGATGTTGCTACATGCCTTACTCCTTGCCTATCTCACACTGTGAATTTTTTCTAAGCTCTATACTAAACATTAAATCTGTTACGAAAAAAGAACTAAGCAAAATGAACACAAAACGATCAGCTTTAAAAAAGGACTCGTAACTGGAAAAACCAAATGAAAAAAGAATGTTAACAACAAATACTTTTTCACACCCAACCCAGTTCTGCGGAATCAGAATCAACGTTGAGTTTAAGCAAGCGAATGAGCCAATTGGAGTAAAGTGCCATGCAGATTTAAATTTTTCCCACTTGTGATGAATGCAGCTATCGATTTTTTTTTTGCATGCTAGCATGCTAGTTAACATTCATGTCAGTCAGCTGGTCAATAGAATCTTCCTGCCTATTCATGGCAGCCAGCTATTGGCTCTCACTGACCAGTACAAAATGGCCACAAACTACATGAAAACTGCCGTAGAAGCATGAAAAAATCGATTATTTCCACTATTGATGGGAGTTGAGAAATGCAATGTTGGTTTTGGCCTTCCTGCTAACTTGGAGCATGTGCATGTAAATTTTGGTGCAAATCCATCGAAAAATTGCGGCCGTGTATTCGTTACACACACACACACATCCTACCTTTTATAGATAGAGATAGATATATATATTGTCATCCACAGACAGACTGTTTTGCTGTATCACAGCTTATCAGTGTGGCTAGATGTCTGGTTGCCTCTAGTTAGGATCAAAACCCGACTGAATTGGCGTCAGTTGGGAATTCTACCACTAAGCCATTGGCGCATGGCAGTGATGAAGGTGAATTATAGTAAGAGAGAGATATAAACTGAGATATATGAATATTGTAAGACAATATATATAACAATTTAGTAAAACATTAATTATATATACATGTGAGATTAGTATTTGGTTGGTTGATTTTGTTTAGTGGCATATCAACCTCTATGGGTTATTTAATTAAATACCAAAATCTAAATATTTTAACACAATTTTATGGCTTCAACAAAATATATTTTGAATGCAATTGTATG
The DNA here is from genome assembly GCA_903632075.3 of Acanthosepion pharaonis. NCBI lineage: Eukaryota > Metazoa > Mollusca > Cephalopoda > Sepiida > Sepiidae > Acanthosepion > Acanthosepion pharaonis. Next base: position 101,567 of record CAHIKZ030004296.1, read on the forward strand.
CCTTCTGTTACAGATAAAATGTATTGCTGGTCATTTTGCTATAAATAGGTATAGATGATAATTTTACTATAAAAAAATGTATTGCTGATATTTTCACTTTAAAAATGTATATTTATACTATTTTGTTTTTGTTTGGAGGCTCACTATTTGCCGATAACTAGAACCCTAACAGATGCTACCACCCTGGGTCAGGTGGTTTCAGACTCCTCAAAACCTCCAATCTCCTAATCAGAGGCCTTGCTGCCAGATGTAGTTTATCATCATACCCAGATTCACATTACTACTTGTGCATATACACACACATTATATATCCCATACAAATATATACAAATATTGATAGGCAGGAAAAGGGGTACATTTTATATACATGATACTCCTCCTTGTAACAGATTCTCATGTTATTCTACTAAGCAAAGAAAATATTAGTGAAGAATTAAAATGACCTTACCTGAGTCCAACATGACTCACTTCATCCCAATATGAAAAAGGTTGATCCCAGAATGGTGAGCCTATATTCTGTATGATGACCTAAAGAAGATAAAAATTAAATCTGTATTTATAAATGAGAAGAGTTTTTTTTGTTTGTTCCCTGAAGGTAACATGGATTAGCAAGGTGTTTGCTAACCCATGTAGATTGTAACAGCCAAAACACTATGATAGTGACAACAAAGATGAGAAGTTTCGTCTGACTGTAAATAATGTAAGTAACTAATGATAGACCAAACACATCCCCACAAAATACACTTTGAAAGCAACTTATTTGAGCAAAGTGTTTGCCCTGCCACTGCAATCTATTCTGTAGGATTAAATTTCACTGTTGTGTTGTCATGTCCTACTATGACAACAAAAAAAAGATCTTCATTGAAAATGAACAGTAATTATAGGAGATTGTTTTTCTCAAAATATTAATTCCCTCACTCTCTTATCTGTTAACCATTATGACATACCAGAGACAAGACCTTTATGTTAAGATATCTAGTAATGGCACAGATCATATGGATGAAGATTTATCATTAGTACTAAGTGAATCTTAGTGGCTTCAAATAATATTTGAACTCAATTTGTCAATTCTGTTTTTCATTTCCATTACTTAATTCTGCATGATCCTATGACATAAAATTGGTTAAGTAAAGAAGAAAATACACAGACAAGAAACAGTTAATAAGAGTCATGTTCCAAATCATCATCTTTTTACATCTTGAAAATTCCTTTTTTCTCATTAGAGAAGCAGCCTTAACTTTTAACACACTTTAGATCACTTTGCAGAGCAAAATATTTGACCTGCTACTACAGGTGACTCCAGTTAATAGTGTATATGAATTTCTCATTTGCATTGTCTTGTGCTACTATGGCAACAAAAACAATCTTGATTGAAAATAACAAGTCGAGAATTCATAACATTAGCAAAGTTTAGATACACAATGTCTGCCACTATGTTTGCACCTTGTACACAAATCAATATAATCAGATATATTCACTGTTCATTTTTGACCTGTCATAAACAAGTGCTGGTATCTCTGAAAAAAGTTTTAAAATTATTAAATTATACTCCTATAATTTTATGTCCTTTTCAGAAGTTACTTTATAAATTTCTTTAAAGAAATATATACATGTGTCTGTGTAGATATTCCTGTTGTTCTCAAACAGTGACCTTAATGTCAACTAACCTAGACATAGAAAGTCTTTCATTGAAAAAAAATGAGGATGTCTACTCAAACATGTTTATTCATTAAATACCATTTATAGTAATAAAGAATAATGTTGGATTAAAATCCATTAATTACAGAAATGTTTATATATAAAGTAATTTAACTATTTTTGTGCCTAATACAAAATTTCTTACAGTAAATTTAGAGACTGTCATATTGTTCTAGAAGTTTCTCTATTGCTTTGCTTCACTGTATACATATGGATATTATATTATTTTGGCTTTGTCAAAATTTCATTGATTTATATAGCAACTCATTAAAAAATATCTTTGTTGCTTTTTATCTACACTACGAAGCTTATATATTCTTCCTGAACATTTCTTCACTGATTCCAAATCTGGTGTTTAAACTAAAATTGAAATCAATGAGAATGTCAAACACATTTGTTTCATTATTTATATGCAGACTATTGTCTTCATCTTTGCTGTTGTTATTACATTTCAGTCATTGTGCCCTCTTGCCTTCATCAGGTACATTTGGGATAATAGCCGAATGGATTAAAGCATTGATTCATGAATATAGTAATTGTGAGTTCAATCCCTGGATCATGTAGTGTGTACTTAGACTCAGTGGAAACAGGGTGAGCAATAACTGAGAACTAGATGAGATATGCCTAGACATGGACAGTGGAACAAGAACAATCTACCCCTGTAGATTAAATAACGGGTTCAGTTTGAAGTTCCATGTAGGTTACCCACATCAACATAGACATGAAGATAATAGACTGCATGTAAATAAGGATAAATTCTCATCCCTGAACTCAAAAAGAAACATTTGTTTCACTTGCAAACTGGTGACCTCAAATGAATATTATGAATAAATTTCTTCCAACAATAGCAATTGCTATTTTACACTGATTGGGAATCCAAGAAATGTTGTCTTGAGTCACATCTGATTGCATTCATGAAATTAAGAAAATCTATTTAGAGTACAGAGGAAAGAATACTAAGCTTGAAAGGCATTGATGACAAAGTTCATTTTCACACATCTTAAAATGATGATTGAACCGAATTTGAATTACATCCACTAAAATCAAAGCATTAAAAGAAAAAAAAAAAAAAGAGACATTATGTTGGATTTGTTAACTATGCTGACGCTCCTGGTCCTACCAAGGATTGAACTCACCATCCTTGGCTAACAAATTTCTGAAGATATTAAGCTCCAACTCTTCAGCTTTAATGGATGTGTTCTAAGCAGTGGCAGTAGCAGGCTTGTCTCCCTTCCTATCAAAGTGGATTTAACCGTTAGGCATTATTTAAGTTAAGTGAAATTTCTCCCCAGTGAATATTTTTCTATTTTCCGGTGAAGTGATGTCACTCAGTTTATTGAGCAAGATCCTGTTTTATTAGGGTTGATATTAATAAATTATGTAGAGTTATTCAAACTTATAAATGCTTTTATTTAAACTCAAGTAGCTTTAATTATTTTATTATTAGTTTTACTCCATCTTATTTTATTTTATCATAACACTCTAAGTCAATACACTTTTCATTATTACTATTATTTTATTAATAGAGTTATGCCATTTTATTATTATTGATTTTTATCACAAGACTTTGATTTGATACATCATTCATTATTACTATTATTTTATTACTAGAAAAGTCTTCAGTCATTAGTAAGCATTGCAAATAAGAAATGAATCGTTTTATGTAATATTTTACATTTTGAATAAAGGCTTTTATAAATTTGAGTTAAATTAATTAGGCTTTAAATAAAAATAAAATTATGTTTTGATTAGAGATCCATACAGTTTGAATAAAAATATTTATAAGTTTCATTAAAAGTATAAACATTAAAATACTGACCTTAATAGCTGAAAAGACATTATTGACCAAAAGATCAAGTTGGCCATTCTGTTCTCTCCGGATCCTTTCAAAAAGCATTTTGACTTCATCTTCATTGCTATGGTCAACCTGAACTGCAATACCTTTACCCCCACGGACTTCAATCTGAAGTAATAAGAATTGGCACTATTGCTTCAGACAAAACAAATTCTACAAAGATCATTTTAAACATTTTTCTTCTTTATTTTCTCTTCAGGGTGTGGGTGATCATAGCTCTTCACAGCTTCCTGTTCTTTGTAACTCTAAGCAATGTTTGTCTCCTTATTATTCCTTCCATTCTATGTTCTGTCATCCATTTATACAAGCTTGTGAGTTATGTTATTTCCCTGTTTACTCTCTACTCCTTTGGACTTCAATATGTCCTGCAAGTCCCAAATTCTCCAAACCCTCTTTTAGTTTACTTAAAATTAACTTCTAAAAAACATTTTAATGAAAGAAATAAGAAAAATCTTCAGGCCCACAGAAATTTTATTTAGGCAAAGTAAAGCCCATTCACCAAATAACCCTTGATTTGAAGAAGATGAAGGGACCACAATTGATGCAGATGAGTTTGGCCCTTGTGAATTTTAAAAGCAACTCTCTACTGCATTAAAAGCAGAGGGTTATTGATTGTCCTGATACCTTCAAGATGCTGATCACTGTAAGTAAACAATTTTTGTCTCTACTCAGTATATTAAACATAACCTGCTCTATTGCTTTTTACATGAAAAGTGTTCAGATGTACTACATTCCTTAGTTCCACCAATTTTAACTTTCATGGCTAAGACCTGCCATGCCACGCCCATTGTAGTGAATCACTCTCATTCCTATTTGTATTCCATTGGTAAGATGTTAGTTCCATTTGAGCAGCTTCTTCCCACAAACTGTTGCTATGTGGAACCAACCAGCAAGAGGAAGCTTCCCTAATCATTACAATCTTAATCTGTTCAAGTCTCTGGTTAACCATTATCTTCCCCACATATCTCCATAATCTATACCTCTTATTCTGTAACCCCCTACCTCCAGTGGCTCTTGGGCCTTGTACAGGGTAAGCATCATTATAAAAAGAAAAGCCCTGTATCTCATTTGCCTTTGCTGGGAGGCAAATAAATGCTACAACAAAAATGAAAATACTAATGTGAATAAACTCTCACATAATGTTTAATCACAAAACTTACAATTATTGTTAATCAGAAAACTAAATTAAGGCAGATCATTATTATTGTATTCATTTTTAAAAAATATATATATTTTTTACAGTCAACCTTCAATCTGATTGAGGCCTAGCATAATAGGTATTTTTTTTAAGTAACAGATCTTACCACAGGGTTAAGAATGGGCATGAGGTAGACTTTAGCAGTGCTTAGATATTTTTTTTAGGACATAAACCTGTCTTAAGCACATCTATGGTCAATTATAAAATCTTTGGTGCACTTTTCTGAAACAGAAAAATGATGAATTATGAAAGACATTATAAAAGTAAAATAATAAAATAGTACCTGGTCTATAATAATTGCTACATTTGAATATAAATTTTATACACTAAATAGATATATCAATAGATATTAAATTCATGTCTTACCTCTTCAACAGTCTCTTCTAAGGAACCTTTCCATGGCACATCATTGTCTCTCTGAAGGGTTCGTGCTGAAAAGAATAACAAATATGATTTAAATTCACTACAAGTAAAGTTATGTCTGTATTGTTCATATATAATCTTTTGGTGTTTGAATATAAAAGATACATGAAAAAAAAAAAAATTAAGAAAATCCTAGGACCTCACTTTGAATCTAAAGATCCTATAGAACATGAGGGGGGTGGGTAAGGGTCATGCTGATAATAAACCACTAGGGAACAGTTCACTCAAATACTCAAAATAAGACTGGATGAGTCAGAGATTTGAAGATGGATTACGGCTGTCCAGATTATGGCATAAAGGGTTCTAGAGAAGGTTCTAGAGGTCTGAGATGATTTAGTGTCACACAATGCCCAGCGAGAGTCACTGAACATCTAGTGGGAGGAGGAAGAGGAGGAGGACAACGATAATGATGATGATTAAAACAATAATAAAAAAAACACCTTCTCTTTGATATGGTAGTGCCATCAAATAAAAATATCTGTTAAAGAATTATGACAAATATAAGGATCTTGAAATTGAAGCTAAAAATGTAGCTCCTGAAAACTAAACTGTTTACACAGAGAGGGCTTCAAAGACAAAATATAAATGGCCTCCAACATTTTCAAGTGGTAATTCAAGTGGGACTTGCTAAAAACAGTAAATGAGTCTACACTGAAATTAGTGGCACAATTATAGCTATTTATTAGGTTCTCTGCGATGGAAGATCTGTATGTATTGTATGACATATATATATATATATATATATATATATATATATATTTAAAGATATGATTTGGAAGATCTGTATGCATTGTATGACAAATCATATATATATATATATATATTTAAAGATATGATTTGGAAGATCTGTATGTATTGTATGACAAATCATATATATATATATATTTAAAGATATGATTTGGAAGATCTGTATGTATTGTATGACAAATCATATCTTTAAATAATATATATATATATATATATATATATTTATGACAAATCATATCTTTTATATATATATATATATATATATATATATATTTATGACAAATCATATATATATATATATATATATATATATATATATTTAAAGATATGATTTGTCATACAATACATACAGATCTTCCATCACAGAGAACCTAATAAATAGCTATAATTGTGCCATTGGATGAAATGGAACTAATGTCTTTAATTTAATTACAAAATTAAATTCGGAGCTTTCAGCTTCCATTTTTGAAATATGGTTAGAACTGTGTAGCGAAAAAAAAAAACATATTTTAAATCAATTAATTCATAATATTAATACTCTGTAAATTTACATTGAGCACTATTTTGTAAAAATAAAAATATCTATAAGAACACCGGATTATATATCTTACTGTTCTTTCTTTTTATATATATATATATATATATATATATATATTTTGAACAATAAAAAAAATATTAAAAAATAAAAATAAATATATATATATATATATATATATTGACTGATTTAAAATCCAACAGACACCAACGACTCTAATACACAAAAACAAAAACTTTCTGATCATTGGGTCTGATAAGATAATTTCATTTAATGTCCTGCTTATCCTAATACTAATATATCCAAATTATTAAATAGATGTGTGTTTGATGCATAAAAATGACTGAAAGTGGCTTCATCTTGTATAGAAAAGAGGCATCCAACTTGTTTAGATATTTCACACAGATACATGCTTAATTGTATTGGATGTTTGCCATTAAATGTTGGTTTGCATGCTAGCATTGCAGACCATTGGTAGAACAATCAGTTCTATTTGATACCTATGAAAGTGGATCTGTGTCAAACTAAACTAAGCTTCATAAATATCCTAAGTCTCTCTCTCTCTCTATGTGATGTGACATGTCCCTTCATGATGTAGGTGACCATGGCTCTCCACAACTTCCTGTCTTTTGTAAGTAATTTTTTATTTTTGTGCTACTTGTTTTGCCATTCATTTATTCAAAATGGTCAAGTAGACCAGTTGCTACTTTTCCATGCTTTCTCTTCTGGTAAACCTTTGTGTGTTAAATTCTCCAAGCCTTTTTTTCTCATTATGTGTCCTAGAAACTTCAGCTGTTTCTTTCCAACTGTTGGCAGAAGTTTCTGTTTAGTTCCTATTCTCTTTAAAATGTGTGTCCCATATGCACTGTTCATGGAATTTTTCATATTTCTTGGTAGATCAACATTTATTTTGCTCCAAGTTTCTTCTTCATCTTTGAGGAAATTGTCCAGCATTCAGTGTAACAACAAACAAATATCCTTGGTACCTTCTTTGACACTACTTAAATAGACTGATTCCCTTGTAACAAAGACAGGGGAAAACTTTTGTAGATTAGCATTCTTTATGCCTTTCTTAGCTTGTGATACTTGTTAGAATTGAAAAATATTGATATTTGTATCACTTAAGAAGGGAGGTGCTGTTCATAAAATCAATATAGTGTAAAATTGATCCTTTACATTTACAGAGTTACTGGCCTTGTGCTAAGTCACTTCATTGTTATTTACAAATGTCAAGTTTGATACTCGGCTTACATCATTTGTATCTGCATATTTTTTTTTGAAAACACATACACAAACATTTGAGGTTAATAATTATCTTTCTCAAATGAAGTGTAAACAGATACATAATTTTATTAATCTATATAAATTTTTGTTTTTTTAATTAAAAATGTACATATCCATTTGTTCTTTATTTAAAATAATTTTTTTTTTGTATACAAACATAAAACAAAGTCTATTTTCACCTGCAAAACAGATAAGTTCAATAACTCTGTAAAAGTCAATATTGATGCTATAAACAGGATCACCCTTCTAAATCCATAAAGAGTCGATATATTTTTATTTTGACAAATGTTGCAGCCTCAGGAAGTTTAAAAAATGCTAATCTAAAAAAATTATTTCCTTCCAAATTTTTTCTATTTTTTATAAGTGGATCACATTATTTAAGTAGTTCCTCTGTTTTAAAATAATCATTGGCAAAATATTCTTGCATTCATTTTATAATTCTGAAAAGAATTGTGAAAATGGTTGTATGTATTTTTTTATTTTTTTATCAAAAAGTGCAATAGCTGGAGTTCAATTTTCTTTAAGTGTTTCAATATTGACCTGAAAAGACTAGTCACTTTTGTAAATAGCCTTGTCAGATTAGACTTTCATATGAATGTTATGCATTGAATCTAACTCACTCAGAAATGTCTAAACAAGGTTTAGGTTTTAAAGAAGACATTCCTTTGTCAGACCCTATAGACTGGCACTACAAAATCCCAAGTGAAAAGTACCAAATAACAAAAACCACATCACATCCAAAAACAACATCAAATATGGGTAGTGAATGTAAGTAGGAGAGAAAATAATGCTATAATCTAGATGTTGTTAGTAGATTTTCTTATTATTGGGTGGGTGGGGTATGTAAAAATCAAAAGCACTGGAATCAAGCACTGGATCATGATGGTCAGGGCATAAACAAGACTTCCACATGGGGACAACACACATACAGGATGAAATCAGCCAAGACACCAGGAATACAAAAAAGGTTGAATGAATTTTAACTGATGCTGGGTAACACAAACAGAAATCCTTGGTAACACACTGCAATCCTGTTATACAGTCCACACGTTAAACTGCCTCATCAGAAAATGTGCCTGCTTTTATGGAGCCAAAAATTTTAGCAGTTGTCTAGCAAAGGAATCATTTGCATAGCTAACACTGCCCAGCTCACCACCCTGACTATCACCAGACATTCTGGTGTTTACACCAGCTCTGTTTTGGCAGGGCAGCAATGTGCTGTCTTTCTGCAGAGACAGCACACTAAACATTGTCTTTTTAACTGATGGGGGTGGTCACCACCATTATCAGTAGAGGTTGACTGCTCCATCTGCATTTCATTTCTGTTAAAAAAACAAGATTTCTGTCATATAGGAAGAAAATGAGTAACTACCAACACTGAGGTTCGAACATGACACTCTGGACTTATGAATATATATTTTCCACCAGATGTATAAATAATGGTGTCAGGCTACTGACTGCAGTGATTATTGAGTGACTATACAGTGGAACTATCCAGTTGAATTAGTATGATTTATTGTGCGGCAATGATTTGAGCTTTGTTTTAGGATTTACCGGATGTTAAGCCGAGACATGCTACCAACAAGGTATTCACTGAAATGGTTAATTATCATTGGTTGACTTTTACTTCTTTGTTCTTATTAAGTATTTATTTGTGGTTGTAATTAAATACTGTTTTATCTTAACGTTGAAGTTTTGAGCTATACTTAATCATTAACGATCACTGTATGGCACAAAAATTTCCATGCTACCAAAAACAAAAGGTTTGGAAGGAAACTTCCATTAATATTAAAAAGAGCTATAACATTTAGTGGACTTGAGAAGTCTAATTTCCCAAAAACATTTTAATAATAGACTTTATAAATTTCAACCAACAGTAACACTATTTGGTCAATGAATGCCACAAGTTTCCTGGATGGAAAAGGCATTACTCAGTGAATATCAATATAATTACTAGTTGATCCACATTGTAAAAAATGATTATATATTTTGTTAAGTTCTTACTATTTCATATGTTAATTTTTTAAATATATTTTTTCCAATTATTATTATGTTACTCTGATTGTTTTTACAGAAGAGTCTTTTTACCTCTTGACTTCTTAGGAAAAGTTTTCCATTATAATAACAAAAATGCTACCAACTGACATCTTGAATGCAAGGGAGACAACTTTATACACTAAAAGTTACCAACATTACAGACTCAAAACTTATAAATACAGTTGGCATATTATACAGTACGATATATTTTTTGTTTTAAACCAATAACATTTGAAGACAAACATAATATCAGCTTCACTGCAATCATTAGATCTTTAGTTTCATAACCGTTATAATTTTGGTTTTTGGTAACGATAGTGTCCATTTTTTGTTTTTAAATTCAAACAGAATTGCTTACTTCAACAACCACTTCAACGCTAATTTCATCTAGTTCACCCACTTTCTGAATACTATCCAAAAGTACCAGGGTCAAAAACATCTTTTCTGACTAATCAGAAAAAAAAAAAAAACACTTGGTTTTTCACAGCAACCATTTCTGAGTCACTCTATAAAACCAATCCTGATTTCACCCCCAAGGGCAGATCTGACCAAGCTGGCATTAGTGAGAGACTTCTCCACAGCAGGTAAGCTTAACCAGGCCATCAGCAAACAACACCAAGGCACTATCATCAACAGCAATACCTTTGGCCAACAACAAAACCAGAAACAACAGCAGAGATTAATTCTCAACTACTACAATGTAATAATGCATATTGATTTTACTCTACATGTCTATCTCAACTATTATCTTGTGTTATATCCTGAATTAACTCTCAGTCTCCTGCAACTGATATACGATATCATCAAATGAGAAAGCAGGAGAATAAAAACTCTTTTACTTATCTCAAACATGTATTATCTCCTTTTGTTGTTTTTGTTACTTCCACTCATTTTGTCTTGTTAATGGTGAAGCCATTGTTATAATAGCATTAAATTCTACACTTATCCCAAAAGCCCTATAATCATCACAAGCAATGAAATGGCTTAAAAGCTTGGTCTACATTTTAGTGTCAGTACATGAACCAATTCAAAGACATTTCAAATAGTATACACTTAACTTCAGATTCAATCCTATAGTCATTTCCTATCAGTTGAAACTGTTATAAATGAACTTGGTTTGAAAGGTTCAACTAATGCTGCTATGAATTTGTACTAAGGTGTCTGCTGTTATTTAATTACTGTCAGCCATTAATTATAATCCACTAGTTAAACAAAGAAAGTTCATGTAAGGTATTTTTTTCTTTTCAGGAAATAACAGAAACTCTTTAATTAGGAATTCCATTGGGAAGAAAAATACTGAATTCATTGATTCTAGACAATTGTGAAAGTTAAATGGAAGACAAAATAGCAGCAGTTTTGTAATCAATTCAATTATATGAGTGTGGAAACTTGAAACAAAAGCTGCAGAAGTGACCCACAGAAAAGAGAAAAAAATAGTGATTCTACCGTTGAAAATTATTAAAAATGTTGAAGTTAACTTATCTTAGAAATTGATGTTTATTAAAATGTGTTATTTATGTTCAATGCAGGTTTTACTTATGACATCACTCTTTTTTCTTTTCATGTGATATGAGGATGTTTTGTTGATCTGGGTTTTTTTTTTTTTTTTTACAGTTTATCAACCTTTTGTGGGCTACTTAAAGTCAAAACATATTTTCAAGCCTTCATTATTTGTCCAAGGAATTTCAGTTGTTTTTCCCTGATTCTGATTGTTCTTTCTGCTGCCATATGTGTCCCAGAAATTTCAACTTTAGATACTAATTAAAAAAAAAAAAATATCACTCAAATTCAAAAAATAAGTGATTTAAAATTTTTAAATGGGAAAGACTTACCAGTTACATAGACTGTGGCACCAGCCTCACCCAGTTGTATGGCAATACCTTTGCCAATTCCACGGCTGGCTCCTGTCACCAGGCAAACTTTTCCAGAAAGGGTATTCATGATTCTGTTTGTCAGCACATACTAAAGAACACAGTAAATGAGAATTGTTTTTAGAGGTATTTACTAAGCATAGTATGATACAAGACCACAAACATGGAGCATTCAGTGAGGCTTACATTCACCAAAATAATAATGGTTAGTGTGACAAGCAAACAAGGAAGTCTTGCACTAGAACTGATTAAATCATCTAATTGTTAATGTCACTTAACACATACAGAAACTGGAACTTGTAATAATTTACATACTCAAGTACTGATTTCTGATAAGATCTGAAACTGATCAAATCTCAAATGTTTTATTTTCCCACACAATGGGATCATCCTCATTTCCACCATGTTCCAAATATAAGAAGAAAGCTTCACTCAGTCTGTTTTTCTGACAACTATCACTTGGGTATGTCCCTGAACATTTCAATCTTCACCTCTTCAGATCAAGGGTCAAGCATTATCTTTCTGCCTTATCATCATTATCTTCATGACCTATCACCTTTTCTTATATTCTCATTATTGTTTACACTGACTTGCAGAAGAAGACTTATTTTCCACTCTGCAACACCTTTCCCTCGGGTGCATTGTTGCAAGACTGTCACTGCCCTATTGCTATTTCTATGGCAAATGTTCAGAAGACTTCAGTGCTTTAGTTCCACCTGCTCAGACTTTTACAACTAGGACACCATGCTACTTACACAGAATTGAATCACTGTCATATCTTCCATGTTCCAAATGTAAGAAGAAACTTCCATTCGGACACCTTTTTCCCAAGAATTGCCACTTTGAGGAACTGACTCCTGTTTGGCTGCTTCCCAGAACCTTTCACTCTTGACCTCTTCAAGTTAAGGGTCAATTGTTCTTTTCTCTGGTAGGAGAATAAATGCCATAAAAGCTAGTATGATTCTAGAATTCAATCTTTCATTACTTAAGTTTGGTATTTTTTAAGCTTCACTTTAGGAAATCTTCCAGTTTCTTTGAAAAAGTAGAAAATTCGAGTTAAATTTTACATCATAATCATTTTTGATTACCTTCTCTTCATTCATATTACACTTTCTGCCTTAATATTTTGAGTATAACCCTCTACTTTGAGTGGCTCTCAAAAGCGTATAATTGATTGAAATTTAGTATTAAAAAAAGTCTTTCAGCTTGTATTTATCGATGATAGATTGTTCTATTTACAATAAACATGTATGCTGTTCTCAAATGTGAGAATAAATATGTGGATGATAATTGCTATATACAACAAGCCTTACTTGGTGCTCCACTTCTATAGCCTTGTACCAAACTTAACTGTACATAGAAAATAAGTATTCATGTCATCATGCAACAGCCAAATATTTTAATTTTGTACAAAACTTGGACACAATCACAGAAGAGATTGTTCTTAGACGTAGATATATACATATATATTTATTTTTATATATAGGCTGGAGTAATGGATAGTGGCTTGGATTGAGGAATTAGAGAGCCAAGTTCAATTCCAGTCAAATCCATTACATTCACTTACATGCTAATATCTTGGGAAAGGTATGAATACTCTTCTTCTCCCCCCATCTATGGGTAAATAGTAGGATAGACCAGGTTCTATAGTCTTGGATGTCAACTGGTCTACTGCAGAAAAAAATGGCAACCTACTGCAGAAAAAAAATTTGCCTTGTCAGTCATGTATCAAAAGATACATGATCGCCTAAGCATGTGTCACGCATGGCACATAATTGACTGACTGATATACCCTCATATACTTGAATGAGACCCATCAGGAAAGAATACAGCCATTTTAATATTAACAAAATAACCGATGTATCTAAATGGCACCTTAGTTTCTTTCAATGTATTCTCCTTAGGATTGTACAGACTTATCCCAGCATCTCTTCCAATTTTCAAAACAGTCTACAAAATTCTGTTTTGGAGTCACCATCATCTGCTTGGCCATTTTTTTTACTTAATCCTAAACCTTGCATACAATCTGTAATCTTCCTTTCAGCAGTGAGAAAAGTCAGAAGTTGCAGGAAGTAAAATTTTGATTTGAGGAAAACTCATGGATATGAATGATGCAATGTTTTACCAAAAGCTTTGCACAAGATATCAGTGAAAATGTGAAGGTAACACACAACACAAGCATATTCTCTGACATATGTCTGCTGATAGAATAGCCCCATGGGAGAGTATATTTTCCACCAAGCATAGTAAGGTCACTTCTGGTTGGTTACTAAGTTACATCAAGGTTGTCCGATTAGTTCTAGATATATTTAAAATTGTTGGATATTTACTAGACAGACACTCTGTTCAAGTAACAAAATACTATTCAAATTTGATAGATTTTCTAGTATTTTAAATCTTTATAATCCACAAGATTTAAAAAAATTACAAGATGTTCACTGTTTATATCAGTTTATAATGTGCAGTGAAACTATATATATATATATATATATATATATATATATATATATATAGGTGTGAAATAGATAAATTGTCATCTAAATTGCACAAAAATGAAAATAACACTGACATCTCATTTTAACAGATATATTTACCAAAATTACACAAAAATATCTTAAAATACTAAATAGTAAATTTATTCAATAAAATTGCCATTGGCTTCAATCACAGCCTCCAGATGAGTTCAGAATCTCTTGCAACACTTCTGGATGGTCTCCTTGTTTAAGTTGATGAATGCTGCCATAATCCTTGCTTTCAGTTCATCTTTGCTGTTACAAGTGGTTTTGTTGGTCTCTTGCTCAACAGTACCCACACAAAATAATCAAGTGGGCTGCAGTCTGGGGAGTTAGGTGGCCAGATGTACTTTAATGTGGTCACAGAAATTGTCTGACAGCCATGATTAGTTTCTCCTGTTAGTGAGGCATGGGGCAGAGTCCTGTTGCCAGACACAGGGTTTTCCAGCAGCCATCCTCTTGCCCCAGGGCAGCAATACCTTCTCAAGGCACTTGATGTAGGACTGTGTTCAGTCTGAGTCCCTCACCAACAAATTCAGAAATTATTTTCTCATCAGAATCAGTGAGTTTTCTGAGTTGTACCTTTGTAATCACCATCCAACTCTTCCTGAATTTTCTGCACTATCCTCAGATTGACACCCAAACACTCTGAAATGTTCATATGCTAAGTATTACAGTAGTAATGGTGTAGTGAATAGCTTCATGGTGCTCTTTTTCTCACAGATGATGCTCAACTGATTCTCCTATACTGTGCAGTTGACAAAATCAAGAACAAACACACATGCACAAAATTAAAAATATAAAATTGTGACAATTTACCCATAACAACATATATATATATATATATATATATAAGGGTTATGACATTTTGACTTTATATCAGTCTATAATATTTAGTGAAAATTTATATATCTTAGATATTGAAAGTACTTAGGAAAATAAAAGAAATAGAAAAATCTATGATATCTTCCTTAATGAGGTTAATAAAAACATTAAGAAATTGAACAGTAAACTTGAGGGGATTAAAATAAATTGACATTCTATGTCCAGATTATTAAACCAAACATGCTTGAATAAAGATATGTGTGTGTGTGTGTGTGTGTGTGTGTGTGTGTGTGTGTTTTTAAAATAGGATATAGAATCCCAACAAAGTTTTTAAGAAATTTGACAAATGGAAAATGTTTTATTGAAATTAGATTTGAACACGTGTTTTGCTTTTCAAGGTTTCATCAGATCTAAAAATGAAAACAAAGTGTGTGTGTGTGTGTATGTGTGTATTTGTATGTATGCTTAAATAATTAATCATAGTTACTTTCAACTCATTCTGAAGTATTGTATGAGAATTTACCTTGGATTAATTTCAGAAAATGCTATGTGATTTTCTTGGTTTCAAGCCTTTTTAAAAATTAGATGATTTGCCCTTAATTTGATACAAAAAAGCTGGGAAAATATATTAACAACTTTTTGACATAAACTAAGAATTATAAAAAAAGATACTAGAATAAATATTAGTGGCATTTTTTTAAAAGTCACTCATTTTCTTTCCTCTTTAATCATGAGAAAAGCCAAGTTAGGGAAAAAGTGCCTATGATTCATTATTTAAGCATACACACAAATACACATTTCATTCTTTTGTTTTTGGATCTGATGAAGCCTTGAAAGGCAAATCTACTTTTAACAAAATGTTTTCCATTTGTAAAATTTCTCATATATATATATATATATATATATATATATATATATATAATTATTTATTTTAAAATATGATTCCAATGCTACATAAAAGTTCTCATGTTTCAAATTAAAGTACTAAGCTCTGTTCCATCTTCAAGTGAATTTTTTTCGCTTGAAGATGGAACAGACTTAGTACTTTTAATTCAAATAATTATATTGAAGTTTTCGGCTCTTGGTTTTGAAACATGAGAACTCTTATGTAGTGTTGGAATCATATTTTAAATAAATAATTATATTTATGCTCTACTTTTGTATTGAGCACTATTTTTAAAAAATAATAACAAAAATACTAAAGAACTTTGGATTATTTACCTAACGAATTCTTTCCTATTTTCTATATATTTTTTACACACACACACACACACACATATATATATATATTAGGGTTCTGACTTTTTGTAAAATAATTGATTTCTTGAATCATAATTCAATAAACTTTTGTTAAAAATAACAAAGAAGTATTAAGTTCAGTTTTTTTAAAAAACAATGTCATCCACCAGCACAAAATTTCTAAAACAGTATATAAGTATAGTTGTACTATGATTTTCTGGATCATTCTAGGACTTTATGGAACCTTCAAGAACTTTTTGGAACCTTCTTGAAATTCCTGAAATTTAATGATGTTCATTTTGCATGAGTGCTGGTTGGGTTGTTATCGAGGTGAGCCGAATGATAAAAAGTGTGTTATGTTTGTGATCAAATATATATACATATATAAGTTCCCTGATGGAACCACACTGACTGATTTGCTGAAAGATCTCCAAGTATTCATTTTTTACCATAATGTCACATAAAAAAGAGTTTCTACCACTGGAAGAAACAAGAAGGTCCAGATGAAGAATCTCATAAGATTTCAAGAATCACCCTGAAATAATTAAATTTAACCACCACTGCTACTCCAACAATTTCTTTTCTTGCACTTCCTGACAGTGAAACTCCCTTCCTCTTACTTGCTTTCCTGATAACAACAATCTTCAAAAATTTAAATGCAACATCAATCACGATCTTCTGTTATCTTGAACCCTGTTCATCTTTTATCCTTTCCTCAACCCCCTCTATACCCAGTCTTTTTTGGCATTCTCTGTAATCTTCTGCATACTAGTGGCATTCCCACCTTGTTTGGGGTGGAATATTTGAAAAAAAAAAAAAAAGGAAAGAAGAACTGTTCCATTAGAAGAATAATCACTGGAAAACAAAAACAGGACACCACTTGAAATCTAAAGTGCTTGTTGCTATCTGTTCCTTTGAGCATCCATCAAAGGAAGGAAATTACAAATAAAGGAAATCGCTAAAGAAGTAACAAGTTTATGGCAAAAGAAATTAAATTTCCCAAATTTATCAACTCAAGTCATACAAGCAAAACTGGATCAAGTGCTGAACTCTTACAATGCATGTGTGAAACAAGGAAAATATAATCTACTGAATGAGATTTTTGACATCACAATCAAAAATGTTGAATGACTATGTAGTGAGAACAGACAATTATATTATCTACAGATTGAAACCAAAGGATGTGTTGGATATACAACAGGAAAGACTGCAAGTTCCAAAACTATTCACCAATCCAAAAGAAGAAAAGTGACCTTGAACTTCAACAGCAACTTCAACTTCCAAATCAGAGACTGAATTAGAAACCCAATCAAAGAGTGTATATGAAGAGTTTGAAAGTTCTGAAATAAACAAAACTGCAACCAAATGAGTAACATCTTCAAACTTAACCATCAAATTGGTTACCTCAAGAAGGGATTGATGCTAAAGGCACCTTCACAATCTGATATTTAGAAATCCACTATTAAAGTAGGTGTTAAAATTTTAAAAAAGAAATGAAGAAAACACTACATTTAGAAAATTGGTCATTGCATTTTGATGGTAAACGAATTGATGACTAAGAATATCAAGTGCTTGTTTTGAAGCATTGCATCTACCAAATGGATAAGCAGATACTGTTGTCAAAGGAATAACAGCTGTTTTGGATGAATAAAATTTAGGGAAGAACATAAAGATGATTGTTGCAGACACTACCAATGTAACACTGGAAACAGGAATGGGATTTTCATTACAAAGACTATTTGCTCAAAATAAACTGAAAGAACCACAATTCATTGGCTGTCAATATTTAATGTTCTTGACCAAGTGCTTCATTAGATGACAAACTTGGAGGAAACAACACATCGCTCAATATTGAATATCTGTTTATCCATGAACTTGTGAATAACTATGAACAGCTCAAGGAGAATTTCAAGAATTGTAAAGAAGAGATTACTGAAACAGCATGGGATGAGGATATGAAATTTCTATTTCATTGAACTTTAGTTTTCTGCTTTTTTGAAGAAACTGGAAGATTTCTGTTGTATCCTTAAAGAGGTTACAAACAGACAAAGATGGTACTTGAGTGAAAGGAACAGCAACACGTGTATAGATGAAAGAAAGAGAGGTTTACTGTAAAGAGAATACACTACTGAAAGACAGAGAATCGGTTAGCAGGCTAGTAATTCCTGAAGCAAGTCTGCTAGGTATATCCTGTGCTTACTATATATATATATATATATATATATAATATATATATATATATATATATATATATATATATATATATATATATATATATATATATATATATCTACTGATATAGTCAGTCCACATGTGCGATAGGGAGTGTCGGACATTCCATTACAACAACTCCTCCTGAGCTAATTTTCCAATGAAATTTTTGCTCAAATGTTTTTTCTTTTTGGGGTCAGGATATTTGACTTTTTTTACTTTTCCTAGTACTTCTCCATCTCACCAGCACAAAATTTTCTAAAGTGAAGTTTCAAAAAATACCTAATTTAATTAATGCAAGATGGAATTCTAGAGCAATACTAGCTCTTTTGGCATTTATTCTTCTACCAGGGAAAAAAAGACTCGTTACTCAAAATTTGTTGATTCATCAGTAGCAGATTACAGATGGACAGACCATGGGGTTACTGACTAAATTTACAATGCCGATGTTTATCAGAAACTCACAAAAAAACATTAAACTTTTGTAATTCCCAGAACAAATCAGTGAGCCTGTCTATATTTCTGAGATGAAGTATTGTATTTATTTACACTATTTACATTTTCAGACTGTTGTCCTCATGTTTGTTGCCATATTCATGACATTTTGGCCATTGTATGCTCCGGCTTTTTTCAGGTGACTGGAATTTCGAACTAGGGTAAATTGCTCTAAGTCTACATGCTTCTTCCAGATGTTTCAGTTATCTCCCTTTAACTCAATTCTCCAAGTTTTTGTTCAAGTATTGAACTCACAACTCCTTGAGTCAAGTCACTGGATCCAACCAACACTTTTGTCCACTGGGCCATGTGTCCTCAAGAACATCAGTGTATGAATTTTTGGGACTTATAAATAAAATGTCTCAGTAAACATTTTTTACCAGAGCTCATATTGCAATTTTTGTTGCTATTATCTCTGGGTTACCACTTATGATTTTTGCTCAATGTTGCAAGCAGTGGATGATCACTTTCTTTAAACTGTATGGCTCAGGCCAATTGTTAGCTGCCAAGGCTGTGTGTGCCACCCTCTGAGTCACTTCGTAGATATAACTGACCCATTAATAGGAAAGCCACTTTCATATGCCTGAAACTCCACCCACTTCATGGAAATAATCAAAGATGCTTCCATCCAATCCGACCAGATTTTGAGCCTGGACATGGCGAGTTTGTTCACCAAGGTACTCACGGAGGAGGCAAGGACAGACTGGCCTCAGACTCATCCTTAGGAGAAGGGACCAGTATACCAATAGATAACCTGGTGGAGATGCTGACTTTCTGTACACAAACAACACACTTCAGAATGGGATCAGACATATATCAACAGGATGAAGGCTTAGCAATGGGCTCACCAGTATCACCAGCAATGGCAAACATATACATGGAATATTTCAAAAAATGGCATTAGAATCCACATCACTAAAGAAATGACACTTTCATACTCTGGCCATACCAAGAAGAGGTCCAGCTACTATTGGACCATGTGAATTCAATAAGATCATCAATACAGTTCACAATGGAGAGAGAAAACAACAACAAACTCGCATTTCTGGACGTACTAATATCTTGAACAGAGCATAGATATCTGTATACTGCAAACCAACATTCACTGGACAATACCTCAGCTTCAACTCCCACCACCCATACAGTGTAAAGTATCTGTTGCTTACAACATTGTGTAAAAATCATAAGTGGCGACCCAGAGACATATGAACAAGAAATGGTCAGTATAAGCAGTACCCTACAATGTAACACTACCCTGGGTATATGGCAGCACCTATGACAAACTGGGATAGAAGGGTGCAAAAAAAATAACAACACTCAAAAACCAGCTTCAGTCTGTCTACACATGTGAAGGGATTATTGATAAAAAATATAAAAGATCTGTGGTCCATATAACATCAGGACAAACTTCAAAAGTGGTTCAACACTTCACAGACATCTTTTCTGAGTGAGACCCCTCCATAGGGGAGAACATGACTAAGACTCTGTGTATGCCATCTCATGCAGCTGTGGTAAGAAATATGAAGGGGATACAGGCCGCTCCCTTATGGTAAGACTGTAAGAACATCGAAAAGCCATAACACAAGGAGAAATAGAAGAATCAGGCCTAGCTGACCACATATGGAGGGAAAAGAGAGATCACCACCCCCTGTGGGATGAGGTTGAAATAATAGAGAACATCACTGGAAAATATGAAAACTTGAGGAATCAGCACATATGCAAGGCCACAAAAATCTAGAAATGAATACAATATGGGAACCAGTAATAAGGAGTGCTAGAGAAAAGCAATAATAACAACAAAAATTGCAATATGAGCTCTGGTAAAAAATGATTACTGAGACATTGAATTTATAAGTCCCAAAAATTCATACACTGATGTCAAGGACACATGGCTCAGTGGATAAAAGCATTGGTTGGATTCGGTGACTTGACCCAAAGAGTTGTGTGTTGAGTTAAAGGGAGATAACCGAGATATACGGAAGAGGCATGACACTTGGAATTAGAATAATCTACCCTGGTGGACAAACTAAAGGGTTCAGTTCAAAATTCTAATCACCAGATAAAAGGCCAGTGTACAATGTCCGAATATGGCAGCAAACATGAAGACAACAGTCCAAACAATGTTAATATTGTAAATAAATCAGTGTTCATAATGGCTAATCAAGTGCCTTCAAGATCTTTATGATGTCTGTGAAAAGAAGGAGAATGTTCAGATTACATTTATTTTGTCTAACAAAACACAATAATTGTGCTAAATATTCCACTTTTCTTTATATAGTTATTCTTACTTGGAGATGCAATTTTCTAATTTTATATGCAAGTTTGAAATTTTTGCTTATTTGTAACGTTGTATGTTATACTATAGTTGTAAACTGTTAAATGCATTACAAAATACATAAGTACTATCCAATTATATCACTAGCAAATTGAAAAATGAAGCTTCTGAAGTATTTTGATTGTTTAGCCTTATTGTGTCCATAGTAAAATAAAAATTTTTGTTTGGGGTGACCTTTTTCAAGAACTAAAACAAATTAATGCCTTTTTCATTACTTTTGAACAAATGTTCATCGATTTATGATACAAGAACATAGGGCTACAAAAAATTCATAACCCTAATATATAAATATATACAGGGTGCATCAAAAATACTTTTACAAACTTTGGGGTGGGTTCCTAACACCAAAACAAGGACAAAATTTCATATAAACATACATTCACAAATCCTTCATTTTTTTGAGTTATTAAGAAAGTTTATGGTAGATGGTGCTGTGTTGCCATGTAGACAAGATTACATTTGTCATTCATGTACATTTGTGGCTAATCTGTTTTCAATGTGTAGTTGTGAGATAACTGAGAAGTATTCCATTTAACAATGGCAGGATATTCATTTTGTGAGCAAGCAGATATGATTTTTACACATAGCCGTGGAAATGGTAATGGATGTGAGGCTGCACAGCTGTATCAGATTGTATTTCTAGACAAAAGACAGCTGAGTCATCCAACCTTTGCACCACAAACTATGGATTGAAGAAGACCGAGATCCACTCATACACATGACCACAAAGAACACATTCTACAGGCTGTCAGAGGCAATCTAGATATCAGTACATGTCAAGTGGTTGCTACTATGTCATACATCTTATAATACTGCATGGAGGGTACTTCAAGAGCATCTCCTGTATCTGTATCATTTGCAACGTGTGTAGGGTCTTTCATCCTCTGGTCACTCACCACAAAAGAACTTTTACTGATGGTTTATTACACAAACTGCTGATCCATTGTTTGTCTCTTCAGTTTTGTTTATGGATGAGGTAACATTTGAAAGATTGTTTCTATATTATACAAAAACATATAAAGTTCATAATATATTATAAAAAATAGAAGTTAAATGTTTTCTAAAAATAGAAGTGTTGGCTGGGTCAGCTGGTCGTGCATAGCCCGTGACCGCCAAAAATGCATAACCCCCCACTCCCGCACATACTCCACACAACTACTATGTTGAAGTTGACAGGCAGAGATTCACCATCCAAAAACAACTTCCTTGATAATGGCTAGAGAACCAGCTGAAAGTGCTTGGAACAATTATAAATATGGGCAATTTCTATATTCTTTAACCCCTGATAAATGAAAAAAATGTTAGAATGCTGGAGAAACTTAATAAAAGATTAATTAAATCTTGTTGTTGGCCATTTTCAATGAAACATGCTAGAAACAAAGGTTGCTGCCCAAATACACATATATATATATATATATATATATATATATATATATATATATATATATATATACTGAGTGTACTAATTTTTTTTTCTTTTATATATATTTCATCTCACTCTTCCCCATTTAAAACTTACGTTCTTAAACAAAATTCTGCATAAATTATATATATATATATATATAGAGAGAGAGAGTGTGTACTAATTTTTTTCTTTTATATATATATATATATTTCATCTCTCTCTTTCCCCATTTTAAACCTATGTTCTTAAACAAATTCATGCATAAATTATTCATATTTTAAGGAAACACAAGGAAATTTGTTTTCTCCAATGTTTTACTCAAATTTTCATAAGAAATAACTAAAAAATTTCAGAGATGCTACTAAAATGCCATTATGACTAAAATACAAGATTAAAACATTCAGTTTAATATGTAACATTATTTTATATTTTATTTTTAAAAACACCCTAATTCATTAATTTTTACAATAAAATTCAATGTTTTATTATTCTTTTATAATCTGTGATAATTTTTAATGTTTAAGAAGAATTTTATTTAATGAAAGAAAAACATGGCTGTTTGTAACAATTATTTCTGGGTTAAGGGCAGGTAACTCTTCTTTGACAGGCTGAAAAGAGTGCCAGAAATATAAGGAGAAAACAACAGAAGAAAAAACAAAACAACAATATTGACTTTGTGTATTAAAAAACAAGAATCACTCACCAAAATTCTACTGGATACGCTGTGGAGAGAACCAGGCTTTGGCCCGCTTATCACTAGAAATAGAGTAGAAGGAAGGAAAGAGAGAAAGATAAAAAGAAAGAGAGAGAGTGTGAGAAAGAGACACACAGACAGAAATTAGTCTTCAGATTGAAAGATGCTGAAAAGAATTCATTTAAATAAAGCACACACAATTAAGAAACATAGCTTCATTGAAACCCAAGAATATATTTAAACCATTATTTATGATTTTACGAGGGTTGTTTAAAATATTCTAAGCCTCACCCAGAAAGAAGAGCCATAGCTGAACATTTTTGTTGTGGCAACACACTACCACTTCTTATAAAACTAGAAAAACTAATTTCTGTGCAGGTGAAACCCATACAAAGGTGAGAGATTGTCAACAAATCTGAAAATGAACAAAAAAATAAAGTATCTGCAAAAAAGGTATGACACCCAAAAAAATCCATAAAGACGTGGTACAGACACTTACTGAGGACTCCACTTCCTATAAAACTGTGAAGAAGTGGGCTGCAGAATTTATGCATGGAAGGGACATCTCAGAAGATGACCCTCAGTGAGGTCATCCAAAAAGCTCAACTACTGATGAATAAATTGATGTCATTCACCATATGATTTGGGATGACAGCTATCTGCTGGACAGTAAGTCCACAAGCATTGGTTCTGGTTTGGTCCATACTGTTTTAACTGAGATCTTGGGGATGAGCAAGCTGTCTGCAAGAATTCTGACACCAGAACAGAAGCTAAAAAGGGTTGGCATTTCAACATTTTGAACCTGAATCAAAGATTCAAAGCAAACAGTGGAAGCACCCTGGTTCTTAAACCCAAAAAAGTTCAAGCAGGTAGAATCTGTTGGTAAGGTGATGGCTTCTGTTTTTTTAGATTCTAAAAGGTGTAATCATGATAAACTGGAAAATTGAAAAACAATTAATAGGCAGTGGTATGCATCAGAATTAAGACAATTGAAGAAGCAATCAAATCAAAACATAGGGAAGCTGAGGGTAGGTGTGTTCTTGCTCCAGGATAACATGCCATTGCACACTGTTCTGGTTGCATTAGCTGAAACAGCCAACTGTGGCTTTGAATTGCTACCCCATCTCTCCTTACTCATTTATTCCTGTTTCCTAAACTCAAATCCCAACTACGTGGTTGCCATTTTGGAAACAATGATGAGATTATATTTGCTGTGGAGAATAGAAAAGTTTTTGGAGGACCAGAACACCACCATCTTTTGTGATGAGATTGCAATGCTTGATCATTATTGGACTAGGGGAATTGATGTCAAGGGGGACTATAGTGAAACATAGTGAAAAAAATGTGTTGTTGAATGATCCTTGTACAATATATTCTCTTGGTTAAAGTTTAATATATGCCACCAAGTTGTTTATCTGACCCATGATATCACAGTTAGGATTTATGAAACAAACAGATCAAAGCTTTCATTCATTCTAATCAGTGTATAAATGAAGACATGGCAAATTCTGAAAGCAGATGTAGAAATCCACTTCAAATTATTTTACTATAAAAATGCATTGCAAATTATTTACTAGCCATTTATGCAACCTGTCTTATCAATAATAGGGTTATGCAAATCAATCAAAACTTTTTCATTCTAATGATTAGATTTATAGTAACTTTACAAATGCTAAAAGCATATCTAGGCTAGGAACTATGCAGATGCCAAACATTTCCTACTAGATTTTTAGATTGTAGAATATTATAGGAATTATATATATATATATATATATATATATATATATATATATTATATATAATATATAATTATTTATTCAAAAAATTATCAAACATCACTACAAAAATAGCCATGATATGAAAAGCATCTACAGAAATTAATTGGTAATTAGTTTACTATAAGAATGCATTGCAAATTATAGGTATTGTGTGTGTGTGTATGTCTGTGTTGTGGAGTAGCTGAACACCATCAAAAGACGGACTGGTCTAAGACTATTTAAACAGCACTCTCTCTTATTTAGTGAAAAGAGTTAATGATTAACTGTTTATTACATTAGTCTGTGTTCTCTATCATGTATCATATTATTCTCCAGAATAAACTTCTTATCTATACATATATAAAGGGCAGTTGTGTGTGTGTGTGTGTGTGTGTGTGTGCCTGGCTAAAACTAAAAAAACTACAATAATTAATGACAAAATAAATATATTTACAGACTCAGTATCACCCAACTCATCTTTTTCCCCAAAAAATTATCGTTATATGATTTGTATTTACAAAGATATTTTAAAATTAAAAATACATAATAATTGCATTAGAATGCATTCGAAATTCTCAGAATTAAAAAGTAAAAATGAACAGGAATAATTCTTATTTTGTTTGTTTTTATTATTAAATTCTGTTGATAATTTTGAAATACTATATGTATTTTTAAAATTTCTATTCTCTTGAGAATTTATTTCCATATCTATAGTAAATAAAAGTGTAACTTTAAAAAATGAATATTAAAACAACAAATTAAATTTAAAAGAAGAAATTTAATTTTATTAATATTTTTCATCCATCTCATGGAAAATAAGATTTTATATTCAATCTTTAAAAAACAAACTTCATTGTTTTTTTGGTTTGTAACTAACATAAAAAAGTAAATTTTAAATTACGTTTTAATAAAGTAAAAACTATAGCGAGCCTTATTTTTTAAAAAATTAATTTAAATAAAATACAGTTAAATTTGTAAAACAAATTTTCCATATGACTAATAAGTAAATACATAGAGCTCTCTGTGGATCAGTTTTAATAATTAATATTACTAGGATCCACCTGTATTATATACCAATGGATCGATTACCTGTACTATATATATATATATGGGTGACAGTTTCTGAGCACACCCATCTGCTAGGGTTGCTAGCCAATCCCTGTCACAGACACCTGCTCAGGCACATTTATGTTTGTTCAACACCCACAGAGTCCAGCTTTGGTTTATACTGTAACAATACTGAGTGGTTTGTAGTTACAGTTTCTGTGAGAGAGTGCATTATCTGTCATGATCAGCAGTTTGAACAACGGCAGTACTCGCACCCTTGATCATGATGACTTGTGACATCATGCTAGCACAGTATCAATGGTTTTTAAACAGTTTCATATATTTAATTTCATTCAAGTTGTGGGTCAACCCGTGATATGCTTTTCAGGCACTTCCTAAAGTTGCCACGCCCAGGCTGATAACATCATAAAGTCACCTTCTTGACAAATTGATCATAGTGGTATTTGAACCCGGATCTCATGGTCTGAAAGCAAATTCTAACCATTTGGCCATGTGCCATATATATATATATATATATATATATATATATATATATAGATAGAGAGAGAGAGAAAGAGATTTTTGGTTGGTATCAAAGACGATCGCCCTTGATTGAAGAGTAGCAGGTACAAGTAGATGATAAAGAATTAAGCTTGGTTATATTGTGAGGTACTGCTGGGGTGCTATGGGCTAGTGGTAATGATGCCATGGCCTCTGAGCTATGCCTGAACCTAAAGTCATCACTTGGTTAGAGGCACTGAAGTTGCTATTGCTGCAGTCATTACAGCAATTTATATATGTGTGTATGTATATATATTTAAATTCAGTATATTGGAAACATCTTATTAAAAAGAATAGACATTTTATGTAACATAAAATTATTTATAAAATATCCATATGTTATCAGTACAGACTTCTTTTTTTTCTTTTTTTTTTTTACAATAGTGTTCACCCTGTACAAGGGGACTGAGAGGGCCCACTTGAGGTAGTGAGTGACAGGCTAAGAAGCACAGCTGTGCCTCTTACTCTGTAAGATATAAAAAAAATGGAAGGTGTCTGTGTGTATTTACACTATTTACATTATTTGTACTTTTGTCCTCATCTTTATTGTTATATTCACAATGTTTTGGCCGAATGTATGCTCCAGCTTTCTTCAGATGATATTTCTTGGAATTTTGAACCGACACTTTGGACATATGGCTGGATAAATGGTGGTTGAGTGATCCAAAAGTGACTTTACTTAAAGAGTTGTGAGTTCAATACTTGGCTACAGCAGAATGAATGAAAACTTGGAGAGTTATCAAAGGGAATTAACATAAAAACCAAGATATCCAAAATCATGTATGTGAAATTAGAACAATTTACCCCTCCATGGGCTAAATAAAGGATTCGTTTCCAAATTCCAACTAATATTACCTGAAGACAGCTAGTGTACAATGGCTGAAATGTTGTGAATATGGACATAAAGATGAAGACAACAGTCTGAACAGTGTAAATAGTTAAAATACCTCCTCTTAGAAATACAGATGTGTGTGTGTATATAGTCATCCACATACAAGCCTGTTTTGTTGTATCACACAGCTCATCAGTGTGGTTAGACATCCGATTGCTTTAAGATGGGATCAATTTTGCATCAGTCATATATATATATATATATATATATATGCCGCATGGTCAAGTGGTTAGAATATTTGCTTTCTGACCACGAGATACAGGTTAAAATCCCACTATAGTTGATTTGTCAAGAAGGTGACTTCTTGATCTTATCAGCCTGGGGATAATCACAACAAGTGGCAACTTAGGGAATTTCCTGAAAAACCATACCACAGGTTGACCCACAAGTTGTGAGTGAAATTGTGTAGGATGAATTGATTGAAAGCTGTTGATGGGTCTACTGATATAAGGTGTAGCCTTATGTGAATTTATAAAAGATGAAAGTGATTTTGTACAACTAAGATTAGGTGGGATAATTGAAAGGAATGAAAAATATATGCAAGGCATGAAAGAAGAACAGAAGCATGAAATAATGAATAATTCTAGTTGTCAACATCTATGAATTTGTCTCGTTAGGTAATAATAAGCATAAATTGTCTCGTTAAGTAATAATATGCATAAATCGTCTCTTTAGGTAATAATATGCATAAATCGTCTCGTTAGGTAATAATATGCATAAATCGTCTCGTTAGGTAATAATATGCATAAATCGTCTCGTTAGGTAATAATAAGCATAAATCATCTCATTAGGTAATAATATGCATAAATCGTCTCATTAAGTAATAAGAAATATAATTATAGAACTCATCACCACCTCAGAAATCAATTCAAATTCAAATAAAAGAATTTATTAAAATATTTATAATGTAAATCATCAATTAATAAAAGTTTTCTGCTTTAAATGCTTGTTGGTGTAATTAAATCTTTATAAAAGGTTTTGGCAATGTTTAACATTCATGCCAACAAAAAAAACAAAAAACACCAAATTTTTTTACTCCCTCAGTAGTGTTTGTTTTTAAAAAGTAATGATTAGAATTTTAATAAAACTCAAACATATGAGAGTACATTTATCATCAGTCTCTCAACTGCTTCAATCTTCGGGGTAGGAGGCTTGGGTAGAAGAAATAGACAACCTCCTCCAGGATGATCTGTTGACAGTGACTCTCAGAAGTTCCGGCATTGTCAGGTTCATCCATTCTTTGATGTTGTCTGACTAGCTCTTGTGTTTCCATCCCTGCTTGCATCTACCTTCAACAGTGCTTTGCATGATGGTCTTTTAGAGGCTGTTATGCCATGTGACATGGCCAAACCATGCCTTCTTCCAAATGTTTAACAGTGGTAGGGAGAGATTCCCGTTAACCCATAAGACTTTGACCTTGCTCCATACATGTTCATTGGTTTTGTGCTCCCAATAGGAAATGCAGAGGAACTTTATCAATCATTTGTTCTCAAACACCTAGATCCATTTTCCTGGCTCAATCAGGGTTGTCCAAGTATCACACCCATAGAGGAGGGTAGATATGACCAGCAATTTGTATAAATTTTTGATAAAAAGATTTTTTTTCAAATTTGTTTCTTTATATAATAATAATAATAATAATATCACATTGTAATAAATATCACATTGTACTTACACATATTTTTATAATCTTGTAAGTAAACATTGCCGAGGGAGTAAAAAAAAAAAAATGATGTAATAAAGAATGTTCCAATAAGTCTAATCATTTTTTTCTTTTACTTTCAGATTTGGCAGACATTTGGGTGATATTATTTTTCACACATAATTGCCATGACTTAGATAACATGATCCGATAGAGAAATAAATAAATTTTCACCAATAACACTGATTTATTTACTGCTGACTCTTAATGGAACACCCTTCAGTTGTATCAAGGGAATAACCATCCTCTTGACACAGTTTTTTGCAGGCGTGAAAGTTAAACTTTGCCAAAGTTTCTGTGTAAATAATATCAGTTAAAGATCAATTAGACCAATTTTTATTTTTTGATCCAATTCAAGAGCCACTCAAGGTAGAGTGCTACTGAATGAGGTTGTTGTAAGGGCATTAAGAGAGGAAATAAAAGGTGCATATTATGAGGATATGTAGGATAAATAAAATTTGACCCTAGATTTGAAGTTAAGAGTATAGTAATTGGAGGAGTACCCTCTTGGAAGACTATTCCAAGAAATAATAGAGAAAAGAGTGGAACTTATTGATAAAATACAAAAAAGAAAGATTAGTCAACCTTGTAATAAGTCTATAGTTATAATCACAAAAAAACAGTTGAAATTTCTGGGATACATAATGTCGAAAGGGTCTGGAGGATTTAACACTCACAGGACATTGAAATCAAGAGGGGCAGAGATAAACACTGAGTAACCTATCAAATGAGTTTATATGAATGGATAGTAGAATAAGGTCAAAGACGGATGGTAAAGAGACAAATATTGCTTAGAGCTACAATGAAAAGGAAGTTGTGGAGAGCCATGATCAGGAGGACAAGAGGGAATCTAAGGGTAACCTTCCTGATGCGTTTGTATGAATGAATCATAAAATAAGGTCCAAGAAGGATGGTAAAGAAACAAATATTGCTTAGAGCTACAATGAACAGGAAGTTGTGGAGAGCCATGATCACGACATACTGAGCTAATAAAAATTAAAAAATTCCTTTAATATTTCTTGTATAACTCTGAGGTCACCAAAAGAGTCTATTTGGCAGAGATGGGCAATTTTGCCATCTCTATATATTAGATACATTTGATATAAAACATTGTTACACAAAAAATATAAATTTTCACCAAGTTTTTTTTATATGCCAATAAAATCATGTTTAAAATGTGAGTTATTGAAATTTTAAACAGTCTTAGAAATATTTTCATGGCAGTTGTTCTGATGAGCTTTCTTCCTTGGTACCTCATGAATTTAAATGTACTACTAGATTGGCAATTAGGCATTACTGTTTTACTGTTGAAATAACTAGATGTAACCGTATGTTTTATTGTAATAGGTCCTTTCTTGCATTTCATGTTTCTCTGCCATTTACAATCTTCAAAAAATTTTAATTCAATTCCAATAACCATCTTCTGTCTTTCTGAATCTTGTTCTTTTATTCTTTTATTGTCCTTTCTCCTCACTAAAGTTTTCTCATTCTCTTTCACTCTTACGTCTTCATGGCATTATCACCTTGTTTGGATAAACACTTTTAATAATATTATTTATTAAATAAATAAAATAAAGATGACAATTTTAGAGTTTTGTTCATAGTGCCCGGTTCACACTCCTCCCTGATTTTTTGAGACAGATATAGAGGTTTTATTCCTTGTTTCCTGTTCTAGATTGGGTTTCCAGGTTTTTCTAAAGTTTTTTTTCATTCTCTTTCACTCCTAGTAGCCCCTTTCATCTTAGTGGCATTATTGCCTTGCTTGGGGTGAATTGATTAAAAAAAAAAACTCTTCAGACAGCTCTTGCCATTCTGAAGCCATATGTAAACAGCAAAGATCAGAAATTAAAGAAATACTAGTCAAAAATTAATAGTGGTCGATTGCTTTATCTCGGAAATAAAATTCAAGTTTATATTTCTACTGATATGAGTAGATGAAACAGATATCTATTTATCTATATATAAAATTCTGTTTTCTGTTAGTCCATCCACTCGTCTGTCTGTCCCACCCTCTAAAATAGCAATACATTAACTGATTGAAATCAAATTTTGGGGAGAGGTGAAACAGGTAAGGGGGTACAAAGAACAGTTAATTTTACTAGGGTGCATAAAAAACTGCAAAGTATGGTTTTTGTCAAAGTATTTTCTCCAAACAAATCAGCTTATTCAAATTTCATTGGTTGGTTTGTGAAATAGAATGAAACAGAGTTTGTAAATCTTGACAAAAAATGTTAGCAATAACTTCAACAATACGAAATACTATAAGGATTTCAATATGCATCAACATGTTGCAAAAAAAATTCTAGTCAGTCAAAATTTTATAATGGCTTGCAATGCTTTATCTAGTAAATAAAATTCAAGCTTATATTTCTACTAATCTGATTAAATAAAAAGCAGCAAAAAAACAAGATGAAATACTAGTCAAAAAATGAATAATGGCTGACAATGCTTCATTTAATAAAAAACACTCATATTTCTTCTATATATTCAAAGATAAATTTGATGAAAAAAAATCTGTCTTAAGAGAAATAGAGATAGCTTTCATTAAAGAATTTTACTAACATTTTTATGGTTTAAAAATAAAGGAAAACATAGAAGAAAGAAGAAAAAAAATACCCAAAAAGGAAAATAACAGAATAAAGATTTTGATACTTACAGGTAAGAGAAAATCAATAAAAATATTCCCAAAACTCCGTCAATCAGACCTCTGATGATGGGATGTGTTGGAGAGAAAACCATTGTGCAGACAAGAACAATGGAGTGATGTGCAAGTTTACTTACCTAATGAAGGAGGGACTTAATTCTTTTTATTTTTTTTTCAGACAGTAATAGTTTGAGACCAAAATAGATGCCCATGACATTGAGTTTGACTCAGCCATTTAAAACAAGTAACAAGTATAAATTGTCAGCAGACATTGGCTAAAAAAGTCCGGAAGGAAAGAAAATGAGTAATTTGCAAGCAATTTCTTTATTTAGTAAATTTCAATTCATTTGACAGCATAATTTCATCATGCCTTGATTCTTCTTTATTTAATCAAATCCAATTATCCCAGGACTTTGTAAATTGTTATGGTACCATGCTGGGTGTTACATGTCAATTCCCAGGGCAATGAGGTTACTTGGCAATGCCCATCTCCTTTCCAGGTAACACATAGCAGGTTGTACTGAATTACGTGTTATCAGCAGTAGGGAGAAATCCCTGATACGACCTATTGGGAAAAGTGATATGACGTGAACACAAACTTAGAATTTAAACTCAGTTCTCAAGTTCTATTTCCTAAGCTGTTGGTTAGTTAAGTGTTCATCACCCCCTTCTTTCTATAAACTTATTTATCTTTGTTTAACAAATTGTGACATCTATCAGAGAGATGAAATTTAAATATTTATTATTGCATTATTCCAAAATTTTAACACATCAGTGGATAGCTATTAATGTCTACAAATGAGCACATATAGTTATTAATTAAAAAAATTAGTAATTAATGTATAATATTATTCATAACTACATTTACAAGAATGTCGTTTTTGATGAAAGTTAAAAAAATAACCATAAATACATAAAAAATGCATATATTATCGAAAATTCCTTTTTCCACAATATAGCTTTTTTTTGTGCAATGTTATAATGTTTATTACCTAAACAATAATAATACTGAATAATTTTTTTTAAAACATTAAAGTATATTTAATCACATCTCCCTAATAGCTGTCACGATCTGTTAATCTGAAATTAATTACTTTAAGGATATTTATTTTTTTTGTAATTATGCAATGCACAATAAAATCAGAGAGCAGACCCCAGGTGCACCAAAACACATATGCACAAAAAATAAACCCAAACCCAAAATGAATGAATAGACACAAACAGCAATGAATGAAGAAATATAACCTCTAAAATATGTTAAAAATTGTCAGCATGCAGTAGTGTTAATTTTATGTATTGCTTATTGATAAATGTATGTAAGAGTGTAATAATTCTCGTTTGTCTATGTGGGATTAAGATGATAATGCATATTCATAAATGTGTCTACTAGACATTGTTTTTTTAGTATTTTGCATGTTGATTTGGGAACATTTTTATGTACATACAGTTTATATTTAAGAATTTTAACGCCTCCAAAACAAAACTGCTCTCTTTTAATTGTCTGAAAGAACCCTTTTTGGCTGATGCTAACCACCAAAGAAGGGATTTGTTGTGCCTTCTTGGGCTAATGATTATTAAGTCTACTGCTAAGAAAGTTGTTTTGTTGTGTCGTGCTAGACAATTTTTTTTCTCCAGAATCTTACATATTTTTAAGTCTACCATTCATCTATGCATTGAATATTGCTGGTCTTGTGCTTCTGCTATATATTTAGAAATTCTTGATAAAATCCAAAGAAGAATCTGCAATGTTATTGGTCCTGACCTAGCATCTCATTTTCAATCTCTTTTCCATCACCATAACATAGCTTCCCTGTGCCTTTTCTATAATTATCTTCATGGTAATTGTTCTGATGAACTTTGGTACATAGACTTTATGAATTTAAGCAGAGTCATCATGAGCAAGTGTTCAAGTATACTGGCCATGTTTAACTACAACATTATGCAACTCTCTTCCAGAAATGTAGCTAAGGTCTGCTCAACATAGTTACAGTATAAACCACAAATTGTTTCTGTGGATGTTGCAGAAACACAAATGTAGCTGAGCTGGCATCTGCAACAAGGATTTGCTAGCCATCCTTGAACAGGAGTAGAGGTTTAGGATTGGATTTACAATTTCTTCTAAAGTCTTTTCCTTCTCTTTCACTCCTAGTAGCCTGTTTAGCAACATCAAGCCTGATCAGTAGTATTTAGGTGGGTGACCGATTGGGAATAGTAGAGGTTTATCCCTTGTTTCCTGTTTAGGATTGGGTTTTGGGTTCCTTCTAAAGTCTTTTCATTCTCTTTCACTCCCAATAGCCCGTTAAGCAACATCGAGCCTGACCAGTACCTAGATGGGTGACTGATTGGGAATAGTAGAGGTTTATCCCTTGTTTCCTGTTTAGCAATGGGTTTTGGGTTCCTTCTAAAGTCTTTTCATTCTCTTTCAGTCCCAATGGCTCCTTGCCTCTTAGTAGCATTATCAACTTGCTTGTAGTGAATTGAAAAAAAGAAGCGGCCAGTATGGCATTTATATATCACATATATAATGCATTAAAAAATTTGCTTTCTCTGCTGTGCCCCGATAGCCTAGGGGTAAGAGTCTCTGACTGATGCCAAATTAGTTGTGTATCAATCCTGTCTTGAAGCAATCAGATGTCTAGCCACACTGGTGAGCTGTGACACAGCAAAACAGTCTGTCTATGGATGACTATATATATATAGTTGGATGATTTTGTTTAGTGGCATATCAACCTCTATGGGTTATTTAATGCCAAAATCTAAATATCTTGAATGCAACTGTATACCTTCAATTACAGATAAAATGTACTTAAAATTTTTTATTACATAAATATGTATTTTTTATACTTTCATACCGTTTTGCTTTTGTTTGGGATTTCATAATTTGCCCATAGCTAGGACCCTAACAGGTGCTACCACTCCAGGTCAGGGTGGACCTAGGAACAACAGAAATTAAGAGGTGGTTCCATGTTCCTCAAAAGCTCCAATCTTCCAATTGAAGGCCGTGTGTGTGTGTGTGTGTGTGTGAGTGAGGTGGTGCTGAAAAGTTTTCAACCTGACAGACTTTTTTATGGGTAGGAAGAGGAAATCTTGGTTGGGCTAAGAGCTTTTCAGCACCTGAGAAAATCAATATGTCTAAACCAGGACTTCTAGTTAATTTTGATCCAAAATATTCACTGTATAATGTTTGATCTTTGTGGTTAGTGTTCACCATTGGATTAAGTGCATTGACAAGGAATGACAATTTTTTTTTTTCATTAGGTACATCAATAAGTTGGTAGTCTAAGTAAATCTATTCAACAGTTTTGTTTTTTTTTTGTTTTTAGCTAAAACACTCATCCTGACAATGGTGCAATGTTTGATTTCTTCTAATTCCTGTGTACTTGAACACCTTGGACATTTCCAGCAAATGTGACTTCAAGTCTTAATTACACCTTATTCAAAACATTGTCTTTTCTTTATTTCATCATAGCTAATGTTATGAATCATAATAACAGTATAGATTACAATCAAGTCATGCTGAAAGCATTGTTTGTTTTTTTTTTTTTTTGCTTGATCACTGAAGTTAAGAAACGTCCAACCTGATCAGAGCTTAGATGGGTAACTCCTAAGGAATGCTAAGTACTTTAAGCAATTTCGGTTTTGTGCCGAAGCAAGTCAAATTTAGTAAATAAATGAATTTTATAAGACAAAACTGCAGTCTGATCAGAATGAAAACATTTTTATAGCAGAACTTGCATAAAACCATATGTATTATCTCTTTAGACAAAGTACCATTTAGTAAATATACTATAACGGTATCAGAAATTTTAAAAATATTTTACTAATATATTCAACATTTGTTATCAGATTATTTAAGTTTCAAATATTTAAAATCCTGATACGAAGCATTGTCATTATTCCAATGAGTATCTTCATCTTTGTTGTTGCTATCACATTTGAGATAACCTTCTTCAGTTTTATATTTTTATCCTAAATTTCTTATCTGGAAAATAATTTGTTTTTAAGAAGAAAAAATACTGGTTGATGTTCAAGAATTGCCAGTAGCAACTTACCCTGAATAAAGGCCAAAGAATACACTGGGTAAAGCAATGGTAAAAACAACAAAGGTAAAGATACTAATGTAAATAATTTATGGAATACTTTATAAATTTTATTCTGAGTATATATTTGGAAGTGTATCAAAATTTTTAATTTCCTTAAAATAAATATTTCAATAACAACCTTATAAATCATAAATGAACATATTTCTGCTGACATGCTTGTTATCATAACCCTGCAAAAACAGCACATCATAGCAAGATCTTTGAGCAAAAAATGCACTATAATAAAGCATTTTTCAGTTCAATTTGTAATATTGAAAAGAAATTGAGATCTTTCTGGTAATAAGTCTGATTTTTGTATGTTTATCCCAGAAGCTAAGACAATTATATTCACATTAAAAGAAAAAGAACTCTGAAAGATTAATTATTGCATAAAATAATGACACCTTTGTTTTCTATTGCATATTTTTATATAGAAATTATTTGGTTTTAATGAAAAATAAACTTTAATTGATAGGTACCATTATTTTATAGAAAAATTGATTTTTCATTTCTGTTTTTTGTCTTCCACACTAAATATTTTTACATTATTATAGAGAAAACAATTTTTCTAGTGTAAGCTCAAATATTTTCAAAAATCATTTCACACTAGATTCCTGTTGATTAGGAATGAGCAGAAGTACAAGTGAAGCTAATTTTAAATGGCATTGGAATTTGACTAATTACAGAAGAACTATTTATTTGCGCATAAAAATATAAATTAGTGACACTAAAAGCATTATCAATTAGTATTCATTTTTGACCAGCATTTCTTTCATCTTAACTTTATTTGTTTTTCAATACAACAGTTCAAACCATCATTTGATAATATAGTAGTACTAGAGTAATATTAGTCTGAATGTTATTTAATGATGATGATGATGATTTGTTAATCATTGTTAATTTAGGCTAGTATTTCTTCCATTTTAATTTGTCATGCATTACAACTTTTCAAATCATTAGTTAGCAATCAACATGTATTTAAAAACAAATTTTTTTCAGTGCAACCTCCAGTGAAAATTTATCTCTGCTTATATATTAAGTTTAAGTAATGAATTCTCATTGGATGTAAACCTATGTTAACCCTGCACTAGTGACATGGGGTATTTTGTTAGTCCCCAAATGTTTTAAGTACTCATAATCCCTAGTTGGTAACTTGTCTCTTTTGCTCCCTCCCACTAATCTCCTGATTCAGCGAGGGTAGGTAGCATGTGTTATGGCGCAGTGCAGTTGTAGCTCAGTTGTTGTGGGAGGCAGACATTGCTTTGTTTTCTTTGGGGTGTCCTGTCAACATCATCTGACTAACAAAGGTAAGTTTTCATTGATTTATTTATATAATATATATATATATATATATATATATATATATATATATATATATATGTATATATTTTATGTGTTTTTTTTTTTTTATTACTTGTCCATTCCTGTAATTATAAGTTTAGCCAATGTAATGTCTTTTTATATTCTGGTTATTTTTGATAAATAAAACTTCTCTCCATTATTGTATTCATGTCTTTCACCTACAATTTACAATGTATGCTATAACAATAAACTATGTCCACGTCATGGGTAAGATGATAAACTATGTTCAACAGCAAGGTCTCTGATCAGGAGGTTTTGAGGAGCATGGAACCACCTCTTAATTGCTGGTGTTCCCAGGTCCACCCTGACCTGGGGTGGTAGCACTTGTTAGGGTCCCAGCTATGGGTAAATAGTTAACCCACCAAAGTGGGTTCAAAACACTATGAAAGTGTAAAAATAGGTTTTATTACCAGCAATAAATTTTTGGAGAAAAATTATTACCAGCAACACATTTTTGGAAAAATATATTACCAGCAATAAAAATTGTTGGCATTAAATAACCCATTGAGGTTGATATGCCAAAAACAAAAACCAAACCAAAAAAAACTACATATGTTTATGCAACAAACTATTAAAATTTTCATTTCAATGAATAATTATATCTTCAGTTCAAGTTTAGATTAACGTTTATTATAGCATAGATTGCCTGTTATGTTATTTTTTTTTTCAGCATTATGACAATATTTTACTTAACTGACCGTAAGCATTTTTGTATTGGGGTATATACAGGGGATTATCCATTTTTGGAAATCCAAGGTAACTAATGCAGGGTTAAGAAAAAAAAAAATTTCTTTAATAAATCTTAAGATTTTTTTTCTGAACAGCCATCAATAATTTTGATAATGACATTCTTGTTAAAAATTAACAAAAATGAATATAGTTTGGTTCTTATGTCATTCCTTTTTTGTTGAAACTATCAGAATGCTAGAATAATATATCATTATCTTTATTATTAACATGCACAAGATCTGTCATGCCTTGGATACAGGTGTGAATCATCCTCATTCCCTTCCAGTGGTAGAAAGAAGGTTCCATTCAGACAGCTTTGTGGAACAAATTCTCAAGTGGATGCTTCCTCGATCACTACAATCTTAACCTCTTCAGAATCTGCACTTCTTACATCCATAAAATAACTTAATTCAGCAACTCTCTACCTTGAGTGGCTCTTGGGCCTTGTATTGGGTGAACAGTAGCATTAAAAAAAAAAAGTGATATATTGTTTATAATGATTCTGATCCTGACTATGGTTGGCCTCCTTTTATATTTTACTTGATTTTATGCAGGTAGATACCACAATTGGTTTGTTAGCTGTGTTATGAAGTAAAATGACAAAAAAAAAATCAGTTTTACAAGATACGCTTAATGGATTTATTTTTTAGCTAGGGTGGCTAAATTCTGGTGGCTACTCGTTAGTGGCTCCCATCTGATAATTCTTATACTTTGTTTATAAAAACCTTCCTGGGAAATATCAAAATTAAAAGAATTAGCATATGAAAAATATCCTATTCTCAAGCAAGACACTGAATACCGTATGGAGGCCAGTAATTAAAGAAGCACACAGAACTTAACCAAGAAAACAAAAAGACTTAAGAAAATTGAGCCAGTGGAAAATATAGCAAGTAATAAACCAACCATAAACCTGGTGCTACTGTTACGTGTTGATAATTGTAACAAAGGAAAAAAAATGATTTACCACAACAGAGAGCTAAATCACAAACAAATATTTAATTTACTAAAACAGAACATAAAATATGTACAGGATAAACAATTGTGGCCTTCAAAACTGAAAACAGAGTTACTGGCGAAGTGTTACGAGGGAGAAGGAAAGGGAGTCAAATATCTTTATCACTTTAGGGTTAGTGAAGTAATCTAAGTGCTATATTTGGAAATCCACAAAGGTGGGTAAATAAATATTAATTTTTAGTTTGGTCAATGAAAATTAGTCAAAATTCTATTTACCAAATTTGTTCCATGAAATTCTCTTTTGGGTTTTTGTTGGTCGGCAACTTTTTATAGAGATTCTTTCAGCTGGATATAATAGTCCTTGAATCAAAAGCCAGAGTTGATAACAGAAATTTCCCTTCATCAACTGACAACCCTTTTCCAAAATTCCATTTTTATAGGGGCTAACACCTAATTTGCATATTTCTAGATGTTTCTCGAATCATCTAGATTTTTCTTGAATATACTAGAATGATCTAGAATCTTCCAAACATTCTATTTCTAATTTCTCTTTTTTACAACTACTTCATGAATGAAAACTTTTTTGTAATAACAAGTAGAACTCCGTGGAATCCCTTATTATAAAAATGCATCCTCGTAACACTAAACAGAATTTCCTGTAAAAGGCCAAAAACTGAAACATTATAAGAGAGAAAAGAACTAAAAAAAGAAAACATCAAAAGACAAGCCTACCATATTCCAGATATTTTGGGAATTGTCATTTGTTGTTTTCTAATGCAATATGTTGGTTAATAGATTCTTTGGATTTCTTCAATGGCAAATTGCAGCTGGTGTTTAGAAGTCATTTAGTTGGAGTAAATTAGTGAATGAAAAATACTTTGCCATTAGTCTTTCTTCAGCAGTATCACTGAAGTGTGTGTGAATTGAAAATAATCCCTACCCCACAACAAAAAAAAAGTATTTCTAAGAGTAAAAATCACTCAATTTACCTGTACAAGTTTTATTTGTGTGCTTCTAGATTTCATCATTTACAGGCCAGGAACAAATATTATGTTAAATCGTTGCAGACTCAAATTGTCTCTTTTCATGATATTGATGTTTCAAGTTCTACTGATTTGTAATTTCATTTGTCTTTACACCTTACTAAGCGTAATGTTCGAGCACTTGTTATATAAGCTGAGATATAGATATTTATTAAGTTTTGCTTTGTGTGCATGTACAGTATTTGTGTTATACATTACTTTGTTGATATATTTATAGTCTTTCTTCAGTTAGTTAAACTGCTGACTAAATGCTAATGTGGGCAAAAATGTTTATTCTGGATGACAAGATTTTCTCCACACGACTATGAAGCTAAAATGTGTTCTTATAAAAAAAAAAATCTTACACAGGTTGACATTTTTTTCA
This sequence comes from Acanthosepion pharaonis, assembly GCA_903632075.3. Taxonomy (NCBI): domain Eukaryota; kingdom Metazoa; phylum Mollusca; class Cephalopoda; order Sepiida; family Sepiidae; genus Acanthosepion; species Acanthosepion pharaonis. Next base: position 142,069 of record CAHIKZ030004296.1, read on the forward strand.
ACCCAAATGTTGTTGGGCAATGGGCACATGTTTCTGGGTTATTTGTTCATGCTGAATCTGAGAATTGAGTCCATTTTACCATATCACATCACATTTTCTCAGTACAGACAATTTCTATTTTGCTTAAAATAGGCAAAAAAAAAAAAAAGAAAAAAAAAAGAAGCCTAATTCACAGGGATATACAACGGCTTAAATATGCAAGTGACATAGTTGAAACATTTCATGTTAAAATGATTTTCATTTGAGAAAAAGTATCCAAATAACTTTCAAAATTAATTCTAAGCTATTTCAGTTTAGATAAGTAGACTTGAAAATGATTGATTTTATGAGAAATCTTTGACTGGAAAATGTTCTTGTGCTCACAATGTTCTTAGTTTGTTAAAAATTTGTGATTTGTGTTTCTTCTCTACTTTTCATAGAAGCTCTTTAGAAGTCATTCAAGAACAGCAATTTTAGTTATTAGTTTTCACTTTAAGCCTGAAACTGTCATAAGATTTTTATCATATCACTTGAATTTATGGAGGTCTGGTATTGTCATGCAGTCTCTGTATAACATGCATAGGAACATTGATAAATGTGAGTTGATAGGGTGTTATGCAAGTGTATTTGAGACTAGCAAGATCAGAATTTTCTTTGTCAGTGCTTAAAATAACTGTCAAACAACAGATAGGCATAGCCAACTCGGTACTTTTTCTACCCATCTCCAACACCACCAGCATCTTGTCTGACCAAAATTTTATACAAGGCAATTTGATATCCTGGTGCTTATTAACACAATTGAAAAGCAATTTGTATAGAAAAAATAAATGTATTTTTCATTCCTTTGCATCTTGTTTTAATTCAAAAATTAATTACACATGTTTGCCTTAATTTAATTTTGTGTGAGATTTTTCTGAACTGAAAAGGCATTCTTTAAGTTATTGGGATACATTTTCTTTTATGATAAGTTATTCGTTTAAAGTTGGTTTTACTTGGCCCTGGCATTTTGGCCAATTTTAAGAAAAATAGAAATTATCTGTACTGAGAAAATGAGTTGGTAAAGGAGGCATTTAATAACTTTTCAAATGGAACAAAATTCACAAAAATAATTTTACTGATTGCTGTATTCTTCCTCAAGATAAACAGTTAAACAAGTAGTAATCTGAAAGTGTCAGGTCTAGAGAATATGTCAGTTGCAGAACTTCCCATTGCAGCAACATTCTGGGTTAACTTCTTTGATCAGAAAATGTCCTCTTTTACAATGTTATTCAAACAAGACAATTGTTCACAATAGTCTTGTGCAATGACAATTTACCCAAGTTTCAGCAATTCATAAAACATACAAATATTTTCCATAGAGATTGTTAAAATATTAATGCTTGTCCTAAATCTAGCCACAGTTCTTTTTTATTGTTGGTTTCAATCACATTGGAATAACTGCAAAATACTTACCCCTCCTCAATTTATAGCCAAAACCACACAGATGCATGCTGGGATTTCTTCCTAGCCAATAAGATAGGCCACGTTTTTGGTCTTTCTGATTAAAAAAAAAAATCGTCCTGAAGCTAGAATGCTGTAATCACTTGTCTATATCACCCATTTTTTGTGTTAACATCATTCTCAGTTTGTGAACCTTTTGACTTATTAATGTTGCCTTGCATAATATTTGTGCAACTTTTTTTTTCTCTTGTTGTTTATTGCAAACTTTGTCAATTGTTTGTTGGGCATTTCTGCCACTTACACTTAACCATGGCTAATTACGTTACATTTTGATTCTTGTCCAAAAGCAAACTATTTCTTTGTTGGTCAAGAAGAGTAAGAAAACTAATTAAAAACTAATTGAAGTTTCCTTCTTTAAGTTCATATGAAAACCATTTTTCAAATTTCTAAATTTTTCCTAAAATTTCAAAGACAGACTTTCTAAACATTCTTCATAAAAAATGCTGGAAACTTTTGTACTAATAACAATCTGACAACTAATCTAGACTTACACTTTCCACCTTCAAAAACGAAACAGACAAGAAAATTGAAACTGATACGTCTATCCATGAAGTGTTTGTCACACTGACATATCATGACTTTTGGAAGTGTTAATTTTTATTTTATAAAAAATATCCTTGTAACTTTTATTCTATTTGAAATGAAATGTCTTATAAAACAATTTAAAATGCTGTAGTTAAATTCTTTCCATAAAAAAGAATTCCCAGTTTTTCTCATTTTAAATTAAGTAAAATTTAAATTTTATGATCGCTCAAATGCAAAATTTTTATCCCTCCCACCAATATTTTTTGTTCATCTTAGCAAACTTGATTTCAGCCTGAATTTTTGAGATGAACAATTATGATTTCATTCAAATTATTGTCCTAATCTTGTTTTTTATATTTTGGCTATGATACTCTCTATAACTGATTTATCCAGTGAGATTGATTTTCATTTTTTTTTTTTAATTATATAAATAAAAATATATTAGGGTCATAACAAATTAAAAAAAAAAAAAAAAAAAGATTTAAGCATTATATTTGATATAAAAATTCTAACATTTTATTAAAAATTTTCCAGTGCTTAGAAAAGGTTAATTTGAACTGGTGTCAACTGAAAGGAATGGGTTTTTCTGGATCAACCCAAGTAGCTCAACTATCAATTCTATTTCAAAGCAATAAAAATATCTCAGAAGACATTGTTTATCTTTGATTTTGTTTGAATCCAAAGTTTTGACAAGAAAATAATCTCAAATTCATTGTTTTTGTAGCTTTGTTATTTTTCACACCTTAAAATGATGACTTAAATGTTGCCTGGCATCAGAATGTTACATGAACAAAAAAAAAAAAAAACTAAACATTATATCTGGTGATAGAGACATATGATTGGTTTTAAAAAATTTAACCCAACAAAAACTAAATTCTCCTAATAACATGATTTAAGCAAACACATTTCTAGCTTAACTAGTAATGTTAAAAAGTTTAATGGTTTTGTTTTTTAAGGAATATATTCTGGTTTCAAATTCATGACTTTAAATATATTTTTCTGTTCAATTCAAATAAATCATTCCAAAGAAATGAATTCTAACACAAAATGTGTTTGTAAGATCTATTGTAGTGCTATTCGTCACACATACTGATAGCTACAAACTCCAGACACAGATGCTCTTTAATTTATCATAACTCCTATCAATGAAAAAATATTATTTTGCAACACCTCAACCAATTTTAGTCATATTACAAAGACAAAGAAATTATTTTTCTTTAAGAAAAGCTAGATTGAATTGTAATTTTTTTAAAAGAATTTCTTTGAATTATAATCTGAAAAGAAGCTGTGGTGCATATTACCAAATAAATAACCGTGATAACCTATTTTCTTAAGTCTTATGAGTATACAATCATGCTAAAATGAACTCTGACTTTTAGTCCAGTGTTAGATTTTCCTAGTCTATTTTTTTAATTTTTGACACATGCTGAAATGAATGTCAGTGTCCATTTGCTAACTGGACTCCTTTCATAAAACTTTACATTTTTCAGATTTTTTTTTTTTTTGATATGTATTTAAAAATTTTTTGACATGTATTTTTGCTGTTTAAAAAAAATAATATAATTAAGAAAAAAAGATTGTATTTAGAACAAATTTTAAAGGCTAACATTCTTATTGCTAAGGTGGTATATAAAAGTTTTTGTAAAAAAATTGACAAGCTGGAGTAACATAGGTAACTCAGTTGCTACCAATTTGAACCCTCTCCCTTTGTTTCTTTATGTAAATCTTTCAAAATTAATTGTGTTGCATATTTTTTTCTTGTGAGTAGCTGCATAACATAATACAAGTCCTATCAATCTTTTAAAATGTCTCCTGGGATACATGCATCATTAAAGTAAATGATACTGTACAGAGGCTTACATCACATTAAAACATTGGTTCCTGTATGATCACTGGAGTTAAGCAACATTGAGTTTGGTCAGTAGCTAAATGGGTGACCACTCGGAAATACCAGGTGGTGTAAGCTTGGATGTATGGGTGTTGTAATATATAGTGGCTTGTTATTGTTAATCGGAAACCAGAATTCCAATTCCCACTAGGTTTATTATATTTACTTATGTGCAAATCTCTTCGGTATGAATCCCCCTCTTCTCTCCAAGTTATGGGTTAATTAGTAAAACTTGTATCACTATAATCTCAAAAAAAAAAAAAAAAAAAAAAACCCTTACACCCTAAAAATATTTTCTGGCTTTAAATTGTTAAGTTGTTAAATTGCTTAAATGTATATTTTCCTACCCAGCACAAATATTGAACTTATAGCCTTCAGCTAATGTAAACTTGTGCTTTAATAAGTTAACTTGTTCCACCTGCAGTTGGAATGGGTTCTGCCCACTGAGTTCTATAGAAAGTTGTGTCCCCCACCACTAGGGATATGTTAATCCATTTGTCTGTGGTTGGAATTTATATTTTGATTTTAACCCAAGTCCTAGAGGTCTTCCCCCCAGGCAGTATCTCTCCATTGGGAAGTGCCAAGAGGCTTGGGAATTTTTCCATGGTATAGTTGTTAAACTCACTTTAAACCTTGACCTTGTGTAACATCCAGTTGCAACATGGGCACCCTGGTGAATACCTATAAATCTATTTGCCTGGTGAAGTTATGGCAGATTAGATCAACATAAATACTTGGAAAGGGTTGATAAGCTGTAGAAAGTGAATCAATCAAGTCTTTTTGGGCATTAACATCATCATAATCTGAAACCCACACAGAAATTATTTTATGTGACGGAACATGCAAGATAGGCAAATAAATCATTTTGCATTTTTTTCATCCTAGTATTCATAATTAATTAAGGGAAAGTTTATTAGGCAAAATGAAACAATTTTTGTTTCATTTGAATATCTGATAAAATTTAAATAGGATTATATTGTTCCAATAGTACTTTTTGCTAACCTTAGTCTGAAAAGGTTTTAAAAACAAGTGGATCCAGGGGATGATTATCACCAGTTTGGTATTGATCGCTGTTCAGCATTACCATTTCATCCAAAATTGTGGCAGGTGTTAACAGTGGAGCAGGTATTGGGAGAGAGAAGTTAGTTTTTTTCACTCAATCCAGTTCCTGGTTTCTGTAATTGCTGCAGACAAACTCTGGTTCAGTCAATGCCAGGTGCAGAACCATGGGTGGCATGATCAAAAGGGGAGTGAATGGAGTGTAGAGAACAAGAGGGGGTTACAAAAAGAAAGGATTGTGGAGCTGTAAAAAATAAAAATAGAGAGAAAAAAAAAACAACAACAAAAAAGTATAAGACTAAGACAGTTTTATGCCAACATGACGGGTTTATTTAGTATAAAAAATGCTAATCCCAGTAATGGGATTTTTTTTTTAATATATATATATATATATATATATATATATATATATATATATATATATAGGTGTGTGTATATATATATATATATATATATATATATATATGAGTTTGCCACGTGATGGTTGTGGGGTCAGCAATGCAACATAATTATACACTCACCAAGCATCAAGAAAAGCTAAAGGGAAATTAATTATTTGGTAGGGATTTTTCCAGATCTACTTTTGAATATTTCCCAAGTAGCATTTATATATTTTTTCATCTTGGAAAAAAAAATTATCCCCACTCCTATTTGGTGGAATATTCCCTTCCAACATTTTGTGGCAGGCCTAAATGAAGAATACCATGCCTACAGAATCCCATGAAACTCTATGAAACAACACACAATTCTTTGGAAATGGGACACAGCATGGATTTCTATAAGAATGAAATGTCACTGCCCCACAATCAGATATCACATAGCTCATACAAATGCTCACACTGACTGGGTGGCAGAGAGAGAGAGAGAAAGTAACTTGATGGACTGGTGTTCAGTGTCACTAACAGCTTCAGTAATACCATTAGTATTTACACATAGTGTCTTTACAAACAGGGAGTCACCGATCAAAAATAATTATCACAAATATTTCATTTCTTTTGTGATATTTAGAAGAAGAAAAAAAAAAGAAAGAAGAAAAAACAGCTATTATTCCAGAGAGAGAGAGAGAGAGAGAGAGAGAGAGAGAGAATTAAACTTTGTTTTTTCTTTTCTTCTTCAAGATTACATTTCACTTATTTGACTTGTGAACCTGTAATCTTCATTCAGTTCTAGTACAAATGATACAATCAGAAAGTAGAAGCATATGAATGTCAACATATACAAAAATAGATAAAATAAAAGGGTGAGGGGAAGGAAAAAAATAATCACTACACATTATGATGAAATGCTATTTAATCATATCTTTACAAATTTCCAAAGATGTTCAAATTAGAATTTTTCTTTTTCAAAACAAAAATTATCATAAAAATAAAATTAAAAAAAATTTAAAGAGTTTCTTATTTTTAGATTGAAAATATAAAATAAAAAATAAATTGATAATTTTAAGTATCTCTTTGAATTCAAGACAAAAAATTTTTTTTCCTTTTTTAAAAAAAAAAGAAAAAAAAAAAGAAAAAGATCAGCAACTCCCTGTAATGTAGGATAAATAAAAGGTGAAAATGGTTGTTGGGATGTGGTTTAAGAAGCAAAACGCTTCATCTGTTTCTGCTTTTAAAGAGAGGGGGAGAAAAAGGGGTGCAACAGAGTTGGGAGTTGTTACTTTCATGGTATAGCAAGCAAACACTGAGTTTTAACTACACAGTTGTTTCACATTAAGAAAAAATGTGTAGGCAGCTATAGAAAACTGCTGCTGACATAGACGCAGTATATGAAAACCAAGCTTGGTATTTTACATTGTATGTTTTTTGTTTATTTGATTTTTTTTTTAAATTCAATGACAGCATAGATTCATTTTAATTTCATGCTAAATTTGTATATTCTGTTAAGGATGTTTGAGAAGTACATCTGATGATATAAATGGACATTCCTACAGAAAAATTCATTTCTGCTCTTCTTTTTAACCCCCAATTATGAATACAGGAAACTGTGGAGAACCATGATCACCCATGTCCCTTCAGGACATGGCATGTAAAGAGAGAATCAAGTACAGCATTAGCAATACACATATGCAAATTGTTTTACACACACTCATACATACATGTTGTGCCTTTTATTAAAAAATGGCAAACATTTCCTCCCTCAATCCCACCCTCCCTTTTCAATTTTTTTTTTTTTATGTCAGTTTGGTCCAAGATGACAACAATAAGAGGGTGATGACATTCAAAATGGTGAAAAAGACCAATTTGCAATTTGTTACAAGGACAAAAAGTATCCCCCAGATTTCCTCACAAGCTCATTGCAAGACTTTGGCAAATTTGTTGCAGGTCAAATTTAGTCAAGACGGGAAAAAAAAAACAAATAAAAAAACCTCAAAAACTGCAAATTATTTTTTTACATTATTCAGACGAGTGACTTCATCTCTGATTTTATCACTATGTTTCAGATGGCATGTTCTTCATGCTCTTCTGTTGATGTAAACATTGTAATAAAAACAACAAAGATGAAGATGCTAATCTGTATAATGTGTGGATTACAGAAATTACTTCATCATGGAACTCAAAGTAACAGTTGTTGAAACTGCAGTTTCTTGAAATTGAATTGACTGAATGCAAGGTTAATACAAATAGTGAGTTACAGAAAAAGAAAAGAAATTGTCCAAGTCAAGGTTACAATATCATTAAGAGGAGACCCACAACAACAAAGCAATGATCATATAGCAGTGGTTACCATTTGTGGTGCTTCTTTAACTACAAGACACACAGCACATAGAAAACTTAGCTGTCAGGAATTGGATCTAAAATTAAGGCTTCTAAAACAATTGATCAGTTAAGTTTTGGAGATTAAGTCTTTCTCTCTTCTCGAATTAACAGAAGACAAATTGTTGTTATAAATCTAAGAAACAGTAAAGAGAAATGGGTTAATATGAAAACCTAAGTGCTGAGTGGGAAACAAAAAAAAATAACAACTTTCATCATTAGAGAAGACTAAATCCATTCTCTTGTTGTTAGATGGGGCTTCTGGGATATCTAGTAATTTTTTATTTTATTTTAATCAAGAACTCCTCATTTTTAAAGGTAGCAATTATGAGCAAAACATGTTTAAACACATAAGCAAGTGACAGATATTTCTATATAAAATGTATAATCAAACCTCTCATGAAGTGTATAAAGGCCAAGTTTTAGTGTCAAGTTTGAAATATTTAGTTAGCAAGGGCAACTAAGTAGAAAAAAAAAAAGAAAAAAAAGAAAAGAAATTCTACTTATTACTTTGTAAGTAGTTTTGAATGTCAGAGCAACTAAAGCAAGAAATTGTGAGGCAGGGAAATTGGTAGAAAAATTCAGAATTATGGAAACTAGCCAGGACTATAAGAAAACTGGTAATGAAAAAGAATTACAAGAGTTCAAGAATCAAATTGGCAATATTCACTTCTACTTGACCTCTCACGACTTGAACAAGGAAATAGATAAGAATTTATATACTACAAGTGAAAGTTTGGCATGAACTTGGCATCCCTTTATAGGCTACTATGACAAAACGCTGCTTATACAGAAAACAGATATAAGCAGGCTAGACAAATCATCTACTTTCTGCAATTTCCAGTACACAGCACTGATATTTCTGATCCACATTTTTGTGTCTCAAAGCAAATGTGATTTAAATGGGCAGACAACTCTGATATACATTACTAGAACAGCGATAACAACAGGAGCAAAATGTCAATATTTACTAAAACAATAGAAGGAAAAATGTTGGAAATTGTTTTCAACTAAGCTTCAAATATTTTAGGGTGAATTTTAATTGGTTGTTCTATGCAATGTGATCACCCATTTTTATTGCATTATTTAATTTTTTTTAATTGCAAGGTCTTTTCCAAGAAAGAAAGAAAAAAAAAAACAAACCCTCTCTTTTGTAGGCATTAGTAGAAATTTCTCGTGAGAATGGAGGGGAAAAAAAAAACAAAAAAAAAAAAAAAAAAGAAGCAAAGTACTAAATAGCATTGAATTCCCATGCAACCCAATCATTCCAATTATATATAAGAAAAAATATAAACCAACCTTGGCCAAACAAACAGACATGAATTTTTCGCATTTTACAAACAGGCATATACAGAAATGTGCCATTTATTCATCAATGCCACTCATAACAAAAGCAAACATTTTAAGACATTGTATACCCCCAACCTTCTTTAGTTCTCACTATGGCCAAAAAGAAAAAAAAAAAAAAAAAAAAAAAAAAAAGAAAAAAAAAGTTAAATTGTCAAAGAGAATGATTAGCACACACTGTATGTAGAACAGAACTTATATACACACTTAAAGGAAAAAAAATATTCAAAAAAGAAGTCTTTATGAATTGGGTTTTAAATGACAGTTTTTTTTTTTTGTTTTTCAAATCATGTATAATTGTTCATGGTATCAAAAGTTTTTCTTCTTCATGAAAGCCATGTAAAAATTCAACATTTTACAAATAAGAAGAAAGAAAAAAAAAAAAAAAGAGGGAAAAACAAGAAAGGAGAGAAGATGTTAAGGTGTAGAAATAACCATTTAAAATGCAATCCAAGGAAGACTGACTCAGAATTGGAAAAAAAAAATTATCCAAAGTAAACAAGGATGTAAAGGGTGTTGCTGGAAATTCCAAAGATTGAAATGTCAATTCCGCATTTCTATTGGATATACATTCACAAAAATGGTGGTTTTATTGAGTGACTTTAAAGAAATAATTAAAAAGAAAGAAAGAAAAAACATTGGGAGAGGGTAAAAAAAAAAAAAGAAAAAAAAAGGAAAATAACAATAATACTACAAAAAACACACAATCACACATTCTGTAAGTAAACCAGGAGCCAGTCATCCTTCAAATGCCAGCCTGGTTGTCCTGACATACAAACTTTTGGTAGAGTTTTTTTTTTATACTTTTCTGTAAAACAGGCTACCAAATTTTATATTTGTTAAATCTTCAGGTTAGATTTTTTTTTCAAAGGGAAAAAAAACTTTTTTTTGTTACTTGCATAATAAAAACAAGTACAATTGATGAAGAGGAAAATGAACAATTATCAGAATCTTCTGGTTGAGATTATTTCATTTTTTTTTTTTTTTTGGTAACTGTACATTCCAAAATATCAGTAAGTCCATGGAATGGTCTCTGTCTGACAAATGCATACTATATATACATATATATATATATATATATATATATATATATATATATATATATATATATAAAATGCATATACACAGATGAAAATTTTAAAAATCATCTGTGGAAACTGTTACGAAAAAAAAATTTAAATCATCAACAGTTTTTTAATTTGGAGTTAAAATTTAATATTCCTGCTCTTAAGGAATTTAAACATACACATCAAGCAGAAGAGAAAAAGGAAAGAAAAAGATGAAAGAAAAATAAGTAAAAGAAAAAAAATGTGAGATGCACAAAAGAGCTAGATAAAAGAAAAAGAAAAATGAGAGAAAGGTATAAAAGAAAGATAAAAAAGTGAAAAAGAAAGAAAAAATGAGAAGGAAAAATAAAAAGAGAAAAGATGGGAGACAGAGACGAGAGAGAGAGAGAGAGAGAGAGAGAGACAAATAGTGCACAGCACTAGGAGAAGTAAACATGAGGATACTAGTATTTAAATTTTTTATTTTTAATTTTCCTAGCTGACAGACTGATGGGAGGCCAGGTAAACAGGAGAGACCACGTCATGTACTTCTTGTAATAAAGGAATGATACAAAAAGTGAATTATCAATCATTTGTACCTTATTTCTTCAACAAATAGATTGATCAATTGGTTTCCAGAATACAATTAATGTATTTTTCTCCCCCAAGTAAACTTTATCCGAGCAGCTAGGAAGGTGCAATGACCAATTTTTTTTTAATATTTGAGGGAAACGCCCTAAGATGAGATAACAGTCAGCATCTGGAGAAAACTGTACACCTTTGTCATGTCTGGGGGAGGGGGTGGGTGGTAGTTTATTCACCTTTATGTGAAAACTGAATTGAGAGTAAATATTACATAACAAGGTGTTCAGAAATTTCATTTCAACAACTTCCTTTTGAAAATTTAAACAAAACGATAAAAGGAAATTTTAAATTTTTTCTCCTGTTTGTAAAAACCTGTTCCTCTACCAAAATCACTGAATTGCACTCTTTATTACTATTATTTTTTTTTTTTACCCCCTTTGAATAAATGCTTGTGCACATTTCTTGATTATGAAAAAAAAAAAAAAAAAAAAAAAAAAACACGAAATAAAAATTTTTCTATTGCTTTGTTGCAGTTGTGGACGTTTCAACTCCTTCCTCAGCCTGGGTAAATTTACGTTGGGGGTCTGGAGACTTTGTAGGCTTACGCATAATAGGGGGCTTTGCTTTTATTGGCGGCTTGGGCTTCTCAGGGACAGGAGGGGGTGTTGAGCAAAGCCCGTCACTAGGGGCCTCGGCTAGTCCAGCAGGAGGCATGGGGCTGGGACATATACGTCCACCAGGCACCTGTGTGTTGAAGCTTCGTTTTATTGATGACTGCAGAAGTCCACCAGGCGGCTGTACCTCCTCGGGAGCACTGTGCCGATTAAGGGTGGTTGCTGCACGTAGCAACTGATGCCCCTTCTTGAGGGTACTTTGATTAGACTTGGCAAAAGCATCAGCACCACTGATGACAGTGGGGCTACCAGGCTCACTATTTTCCTGGGAGGGTGGGGAATCAGAACCCTCGGGGAGGTCCAGGACCAGGTCGGGCGTGTGCTTAGGGGTTGGTTTATTCTTCATGGCTGGTAGACTCATTCTTTTATCAGTTTTTTGTTGAACTTCTAATGACTTGATCCCAGACATCACCTTTGCCAGAGCGTCCTCGATAGCTGCCACCTCTGCACTGCTCGTGGGAGGTGGTTCAGATTTCTCTTCCACGATAGCGGGTTCTTTAGGAACCCGTTCTCGAATCATTGGAAGAGGAGGGGCTTCCAGCTTTGTATACATTTTGGGTGATGATGGACATGTAGACATAGTCTTTGGACTTTCAGGTCTTTCCGGCCTTTCCTGTTCTTTGAAAAGGATGTTCGGTTGAGACATACACTTTTCTAACTGTTGATTGGTTGTACTGTCATCGCTTAGCTGACGCATTGGTGGTTTAAGAGGCAGTGATTGTGTAGAACTATGCTTATCTTCCTCTCCACTACTGCTGTGGTTCCGCTTATCCTCCCGTCTGCAGAATAACAAAAAGAAAAAAAAGCAGTTAAATATATATTTAGATTTATATCTACAATTTCATTATATTTCTATTTCTAAGAAATTCAAAATTTTAGCTAAAGTACCAGAAAAGAAATACTGATTCCATAACAGTAGTTACATTTAAGAAAATGAAACAACTAGTATAAAAGAGAAATAGTACAAATAAATTTTGTACTGAAGCTAAAACCTATCACTACACTTACTTATAAATATTTTTAACATTTTAGTATTTAAAACAATTCATCTTGAATGTTAATCTTGTTAAAATTAACCATAATACACTGCAATTTTAGTGATTAATTTTTACTTATTTTACTTTTTTTCATGTAATTACATACAATATCATAAAAAAGGAATATATTTTAAAAATCTGTCAATTTATCGTAATTTCAAAGATTATCATTTAACTTTTATGATTATTCTAGAGCCAGAGTTCAAGTTTTGACCAACAAATCTCCAGTCTTCATCAGATGATACATTTTTTCAGATGATAAATTTAATCAAATCACATGATAAATATCAAGATAAAAAAATACTTTTTAGGTACTTCTTTATATCACCTGAATGTGTGGGTTGCATAATGGTTATTGGCACAGAAAATGGAATCAGTGAGTTGAGTTCCAGTTCTGGACTAGTCTGTTGCATTCAATTAATGTAAATATCCTTGGGAAAAGCATCAATCTATTTCTTCTCTCCACTAGCTACTGGTTAAATAACTGGGTAGACTGGGCTATCTAGCTGTAGGTAGTTACCAGTCTAGAAAGAGGAGAATTGAATTCAAAACAAAGGCAACAGGAAACCACTCCACTGTCTTTGCTAAGAAGTCATGGCAATTCACAGGTAAAGAAATATGATCTATAAAGCCATAATTGCCTGTATTCTGAAAGGAAATGAGACATCTCTCTCTCTCTCTATATATATATATATATATAAAAAATCACTAACTTGAGTAATGTCACTGCCCAACTGATCCTCAAATATGGGCATCAAGGATGGATGTGGCTTTTTAGTCCTGCTCATTCTCCTCTGCAGATGTAGCAACATTGGTTGCCTCTTGCAGTAGATGTTAAAGTAATATTGCAGTTAATTCATCAGCTGAGGCATGAGCAATCTAGAGTAAGGTTTTCATAGTCATTTTGCAAGATGTTGGCCTTCTTAATGCAATTTTTATAACACTGTTTCAGAGCTGGTCTTTTTCCCTTGGTTAACTCACCATACAGAAACTGCTTGGTGAATTAGCCGAGGGAAAAAGATATATACAAGGCAAAAAGAACAATATATATATATATATATATATATATATATATGAGATTCAGTAGAGATCATAAAATGAAGATTTTATGGTTAACTTTGACTCTAGGAAAAAATGCTATTTCCTTATAGTTCTACACATTTTTTACAGAAAGAAAAAAAATTGATTGGGGCTTGCTATCCTAAATATTATCTAAACTATGATAGACAGATTTAAAGAGAAACTATGTTTGCTTTTCAATGTTTTAATTGATAACACTATGCAGCAAAACATGGTAGAAGCTTTCATGCTGCCAACCAATAGGAAAGTGAAATAACATGCAGTATAGAACATCACATCCATGCTATACAGAGATTATTCCCCCTTTTTTTTATAAAATTTTAAATCTATACTGATATTTCTCCAAGCCACTTCATGTTATATACAGTGGTAATAAAATAATCAGTCTGTTTTATTTTTCTGATTTAAACCAATTCAGTCATTAGTGATTGGTCACTTGGAATTTCAGATGACTGCCATGATAGAATACAGAACTGAAAGTCAACTACCAATGAAAATATTTTCATAAAACACTAAGTCAGGTTAATGCCAAAACCAAAGACAGGACTGAAGACATTTTTTTCTGAAAATCTTTACATGAGAAATTATTATTATTATACACTGATTTGCACATCTTGGATAGACAATTTTAGAAGGTCAGCAAGGACACCACTAGTTCAAGTAAATCAGTATATAATAATGAATGAGAGTTCTTTAGGCTTTCTCTCTAATACATTCCAAACTGAGCTTTTATACCTGGCTTTCAGACCCTGCATTAAACAGAGGTCTTTTAGATCTAATTCTAAAACTGAATTATTTCAGTTTATTAGCAACAAAGATATTACCAATTAGAATATCTTTAATATAAAGAATGAAAGTAACAATAATAATTAATAATAAAATAGAACACTAGAACAATTATAACAATATACTGTAATAAAAGTTATGCGACAGATAGAAGATTTGTTCTTACCAGAGAACTTATTAGACTCAATAAGAGATTAACAACAATAACTAATAATAAAATAGAACAATTTTCACAATGTAGTGTAATAAAAGTTCTGTAGCGGATAAAGGATTAAAAGATTTGCTTTTAGCATAGATCTGAGCAATCTCAGCATGCAATACTTTTAAAATCAAGAACTTTCATCTTTTCACTCAAACTAAAGCACTTTTTTATGGTTTGGCATATCCACTACTCTTGTACTTTTAGTAGTGATGCTTTCAGTCAATCTTATAAATTGTTTCTTTCTGGGGATGCCTGTGAGTAACTGAAAATGAGGATACTGATGGAGGGGAACCATAGTATAGACAATCTCTATTTTAAAGCTAAATATTTTTTGCCCTGGATTATTGAGGCCTCAGTCCAAAAACTGTTTTGTATAAAGATAACACTGCTTTTTGCTCACCCACATTTTTATTATTGATAGTTTTGATTTTTTGGCCAGAATGATATAATTATTTTTTTTATTGAGATCTTAAAAGATCTCAATAAAAAAAATAATTTAAGAACTGATTAAAATGATGACATCATTATACTTAATTCTAATAGTAAGTAATCTAAAATTTTCTTCATGGACTCTGAAACAAAAACCAAAATACGATTTTGCATAGCAAGTTGAATATTAAATCATTAAGAGTTGGTGATGATGAAATAAAATATTAGATTCCTAAATATCATAAAATTAGAAAAACAAAAAACAAAAAACAAAATTTTCCTTGTAAAAAATATTCCTACCAATTAAACTTTGAAATATAAAAAAACAACTGAGAAAACAATGAAAAAGAAATGATACAAAACATTTTTTCAAACAACTTTTTGCCCATTTAAAAAAAAAAAAAGTGACATGTGTGTCCATGGGTGGAGGGAATGTATTAGACAATTTTTAATTTTTAACTTGATTGTGGGGTGGGGGGGTGGTCATGAGAAAAAAGAATTTTATTACACAAGAACAAAATCTACAGAAATGAATTGTGCTTCATTAGGCAGAGCTTCATTTTTACTTTAACTGTATTGTTACAGAAATTATGTTTTAACTAATTTTAAACTTATTCTAATTGTTATTTTTTAAAATCAATTATGGATTAAATAAGCCATATTTTTTTCAGTATTAATTTTCTACTGATAAAAAAATGTATGAGACATTTAAACCATAAATAATTTAAAAATATTTAATTTAGTTAAAATCTAATTTTTATCATGATAGATTTAAAAAAAAAAAAAAAAAAAAAAAAAACAAAGAGGAAAAGGGAGCACTGATATTTCATTTGAACCCTGTTTTGTCTCAGTTATTCAGTTTGTTTTTTGTGTAATAAAGTTCTTTTTCTGGTGATACGGGATCACCAGTGAAACATATCAAGAACATTTTTTCCAAATTCCTATTTCACTGGATTTTCCTCCAATTTTATATATATATATATATATTAATTACATACACACAATCATGACAATTACTGTAACAATGAATTATAGTTCATTAAATTCAAACTAAAATTATTTCTTAAAGAATGCACACACATCAAACTTGAAACAAGGAATAATTTTAGTATTCAGAAAGCCAACAACCAGAACACTTCAAATGAAAAATAATTTTTTTTATCAATGTAAAAATACATTAAAAATGACAAGTGCATATAAATTTTTATGGACAGACCAAAACAAATATTTTGCATGTTTTCCTATCAATAAATTGGTAATTGCTTGACAGAACTATTATTTTGACCAACAGAAATGAAACAAAAGAAAAGGAACCTGCATTTTGGTTCATTTTAGAAACATACAACTTCTTATAGTCTAACACTTGAGACAAAGTTAACATTACCTCATTTTTTTTGTTGCCTACACTCTGGCATATATAAATTGCATTGAAATACACTAGACAATAAGTACAATATATTTACTTTAAATATGCTATCACATTTTTACTAAAAGTTTATTTGAGAAGTAAACTTTTTCTTTCCTTAAACAATTTAAAAAAAAAAAAAAATTATGTTAATGAAAAGTGAAAAATGAACCAGTTTAAAAAAAAAAATAAAAAAAAATAAAAAAAAAGAAGTTTTTTACAACTTTAAGAAAATTTATTTAGTAATTTCAACACAATGATTTATTTAATTAACTGCTAGGTTCGCTGGTTTGCTTCAAAGATGTGACTTAGCGAGTGATAGAGCAGAAACAATATTAATTGCTTGCCAAACAAAATACTTTATTTATAAAAAAAAAAAAAAAAAAAAACAATAATAAGCAAAAATAAAGTGCAGCGCATTTTTTTTTTTTTTTTTTTTTAAGAACATGCAGTGGAAGGTAGCAATGAATTGAAAATAAATTTTCAATTTCACTTGGTTAGTAGAATAGTTTAAGTTGTAAATTAGAAGACGAAGCTAGTTATTCATTCAAAAGCGTATGGAGTGTCTTTTACTGAATCTGCAGTAAGAGACCATTCATAAACTCAAACGTTTGCTGAACACCTAAGCATATGTTAAAAAATAAAATAATAAAAAAAAATTTGGTTGCTTCTAGGTATGATGAGAAACAAAGGGAGGTAACCATGTAAATGGTGCACTGTACCACATGGGAACGCTCAGAGTCAAAGAGGAGGCAGCAGAAGAGAGGAGGAGGAGGAGAATTCAAATTATTAAAAAAAAAAAAAAAAAATATGGGTCAGATGTTAAAAAAAAAAAAAAAAAACATTTAGTCATCCTTATAGTTTAACAAGCCAAACATAAGTGATGTTGGATAGTGACAAACCTCTCTATACTGGCTGAGTGTGTCCCTAGAAGATTTGGAGGGGAGCCATATCACATGGGTGCCCCATCCTTTTGTCGAGTACTGTATAGAAAAAGATTGTGTATCATATTTAGCATACTATGTATGTAATGGTAAATGAAGGAGACTTAATTGATGAAGAAATATTTATACAGTATTCTGATGGAGTACATCTCATCAGAGGAGACAAGGAAGAAGCCAACAGAGGTTCACATGCATAAACTTCTTCATAACAGAATCTGTTAGCTTATTTTTTTTAAAATTCTCAAATAGAAAATACTATATTAAAATAATAGAAGGAAATTTGCAATTTCATTTCATCATATTAAAAAAAAAATGTATTGCTCATTGTATATGGTTGGTTTGGATTAATTTCCTTATCTTTGTCCTTTTTTTTTTTTGTTTTGTTTCACATTTTGACTTCATATGCTCTGGCGTTCCTTCATTGTCACTTTTATTCTAAGTCAAGTTTTATTCTGAGGGCATACAGGCTTCCCATCTTATGCATATTATATACAGTGTAAGCATCAATGTTTTGGGGGTTGTCTTTTCTTGAACACTATGCTGAGCTTGTGATATTACAATGAATTTGTTGAACTTTGCCAGTGCTCCTATTTCTCAGCCTATAACTATGGAGCCTGAAGTTCATTTCTTGTTCATGATTGAGCTATTAATATATACAAAAGAGTTACCTGAGGAATGCCAGAGAGTAGATAGTCAAATGTTATTTAAAAAAAAAAAAAAAAAAAAAAAGATGAGGAAATGATTAAGATATTTCTATTAAACTGAAGCATTTTATTATAACTTGGAATTAAATATGTTTATATAAAAAATATAAAGTATGAAATACACTTGCAAATTTTTGTATGAGCCCAAGAAAATGTTTATTTTTTCCATAATAACAAGGGGTAAATTATGGTTAAAAATGCCAAAATTTACTCCTTTATTAGCCATAATTTACTGTTTTTTTTTCTTATCAGGATTAAAAAGGTATAAACGCATCAACTGATTATGCTTCTTATAATAATAAAAATTTTCATTTTATTAAGTCAATTGTTCAAATTACAAAATGCTAACTGAAATTAAGAGACATACCTCACTATATTGAAACAAATTTCATACAGCAATTATATATTTCAATCTGGGGGATCATCAGAAGACTAAGTGTAAGTCAAATACTGTTAAGTTTACTTTAAAGGATCTTACCTATAGCTTCTATCACAAGGCCTACCTAAGCTCTATAAAGTAACATTAAGTTATTTTTTTTAAAATTTCTCTTATATGGCAAGAATTATTGTTAGATAAGGTTAAGCTGGTTTTCAAACATGTCAACTGTTGTTGGCTTATTTAATATCTTTTTCAATTTTATTTTTTGCAGAAAATATAGACCATAAAATGTTTATTTTATAAAGGCTATTATTCAGTCATAATTCTTACGGCTGCCTTGTGGGTGATACAGTTGCATTTTCCCATGCCTTTGGGGTTTCTAACAAAAAGGTAGGATTTTGAATGCTGATTTTCAAGGAAGGCAAAGTTCCACTGCAACAATATTCCTACACTGCATTTTGTACTACATTAACTCAAGCTTTTTACTACATTAACTCAAGCTTTTTACTACATTAACCCAAGCTTTTTACTACATTAACTCAAGCTTTTTACTACATTAACTCAAGCTTTTTACTACATTAACTCAAGCTTTTTACTACATTAACCCAAGCTTTTTACTACATTAACTCAAGCTTTTTACTACATTAACTCAAGCTTTTTACTACATTAACTCAAGCTTTTTTACTACATTAACCCAAGCTTTTTACTACATTAACTCAAGCTTTTTACTACATTAACTCAAGCTTTTTACTACATTAACCCAAGCTTTTTACTACATTAACTCAAGCTTTTTACTACATTAACTCAAGCTTTTTACTGCATTAACCCAAGCTTAGTAAATAAAGATAGCACCTTGCCATGTAGTAAGGGTTAGTAAACAATTTTTAGAAACCATTGCTGTTATGCAACCTTAACTGCCATCCACATTATTGTTAAGAATTCACTTCCAGTCAAAATTTCACCAATATGCAATTGGCAAATCAGTATAATGTTTGAGTTTAAAACTTAAACTAAACCTATTTTATAAAATATATTACAAAAGAGGTAACATCATACTTTATCTATCTATGCCCGGTGGTGTAATATATCCATTTATCTATGAACGGAGGTGTAATCTATTTATCTACGCACAGTGGTGTCATCTATCAATCTAGCTATCAATGCATGGAGGTATAGTCTATCTATGCACTCTGATCTATGCATAGTGGTCTAATCTATATATGCACAGTGATGTTATCTATCTATATATCTCTGTATGGTAGTGTAGTGGTGTAATGGATAGCAGATCAGAATGAGAAATCAGCCGAGTTCAAATCCAGTAAATTTTTTTTATTTTTATTTTTTTGGGTTGTTGTTGGTGGTTATGTTTGGGGGGGGGGGGTCTTTGGCGGGCTTATGGTATAAATCCATGTTTTCTTTTGCCACTATTAGTAAAATCAGAACAACTCGAATTTAATGAGTAAGGAGGATTTTTTGGAGACCTTGTAGCACCATATTTTTTGTGTCTGGTTCTTCTAAAAAAATGTGGCCGTTTTAGCATAAGCTTTCACCACGATAATCAAGTCATATATGCAAGTAGTCTCGCTGTTTGGTTATAAAAACTGAGCTACTGTACCCTCATAAGTTAAAAATAACAAGTGAATTCATATATATATATATATATATATATATATATATATATATATATA
Source organism: Acanthosepion pharaonis (assembly GCA_903632075.3). Taxonomy (NCBI): domain Eukaryota; kingdom Metazoa; phylum Mollusca; class Cephalopoda; order Sepiida; family Sepiidae; genus Acanthosepion; species Acanthosepion pharaonis. The sequence goes on from CAHIKZ030004296.1 coordinate 162,079, forward strand.
TACACACACACACACACACACACACACACACACACACACACACACATACACAGTAGCAGCCATAATATAAGGAACGGAAACAACAAAGACAAAAATATGTGTATTACTTAAAAAGTAATGCATGATTAGCAACAAAATTTTTACCGAATAAAGATTAGGGTGTAATGCATAAATATTATACAAAGTTACAAAAATTTACATAATAGTTCTTTTTTTAAATAAAGATTAAATGGAACAAAGGAAATAAGCTACTGGACAAAAGTTAAGGGACGATCTTGTTAATACTTGATTGTGAACAAAATATCAACAAAATTTAATATTTGGTAAACATCCCCTTTTTTCAATGACTTCTCTGCATCGTCGACCACATGATCTAATTTCTTGCAAAAATCAGCAGTAATTCTCTCCCATTCGTCTTTCAA